>DWLO01000172.1:0-24959 GCA_018245335.1 Dalla quadristriga
CTACAACGCAAATATCTTATATCGACCTAGTTTCTAGTTATGTCTCTCCGGCCCACAAACTATCTTCATCCCAAAAATCACGTCGATACATTGCTCCGTTGCAGCTTGAGAGCACAAGCCAACAAACACATATTTTAGGATTTAAGTACCTACAATATTAATTAGGAGTGGTTTAACCATAAACACATTCCAGAAATCTTCTAGCTTCGTGTACTGACATCACGATTATCGTTGTAGTTAACATCTGTTAAAAAATTTTTCGACGCAAGTAATAATATAATTATAAGTAAGTAAATAGGTACGCATCGCAACATAATGTAAATCATCAAAGCAGATAAATCACTGTTTTTTTTTTTATTTGTGAATACCAGACGAGCATGTAGTCCCACCACCCATAGGGCTGTACGAGGGACTGTTCGTTAATCAGTTCTGTAAAATACGAGGTGTTAATAGGAATATTTGTTGTTGTTTTTTTAAATTCTATACGGTTTATAATAACATGGGGTACATTCTATTCGAATAATAATTTGACAGCTAAAGCACATCTGTCAAATTGGCAAAGAATAAAAAAGGTATCTAAAGTTACAGTAGCCTCGTAATTTACGGTTGAGCAAGCATTCCTTGATGATCACTTAGCGAGCTCTAGCTAATAGCTAGCTGTGGATTAATCTTCCAAGTCTGACGACATTCTTTTAGATATCAAACAAAATAACAAGCAGTTTAGAATTAAAATTCCAGGAAAACTATATATATATAGGTACCTGCTAACTCAGGAGGTAAAAGGCAAGTTAAAGCGCGTTATTTGTCGCTTTAACTTCTCTGAATGCCTTCTCTTCCTTTCATCCTTATTTATTTCTCATTTTGTTGTATATTATATTTTGCTCTGTGGCCCAGTGATTTTTGTGCATCAAATCTGGGTTCAGTTATGTATTCCACGCAACAACATTTCCTTTATAAACAGTAAGTTTTTATGTAGACGGCTACCCATCCCCCTTCCATATGACTTCCCCATGCTTAAGGTGGTCTGGAATAGATCACTCTTAGCGATAAGACCGTCTATTGTTTACATGTGCTGTTATTTCTTAATTTGTACATTTTTGTCCTGGAGTAAGTGTAAAGTGTTTTTGTATTGTACTTAATATTACTTTGATCATGCTAAGTAATTGCAAAAATGAAGAAGAAACACTCGTACCTATCTCTTTTAACTACTTACTTACTTTTAACTACTCCTCTTTTTGATGTTAAGTCAACATCCTCGATTAGTTACTGTGAAAAATTATCGTGATCGTGACTCCGTGAGCTCGTGACGGACAAACATTTTGAACAGGGTTCCGTTTTTCAATTAAACAGGGTCATTCACAACAATCACGAAATGTATTAGGTTCGTAATTTTTTTACTTTATCATGATCTCATCTTGGCTTGGTCAACAATTAGATCTTATTTTAGATCCTAGTCCTACTGATTAAAACAATGTTGAATAGCCCTAGTCAAGAATTATTTACAACTTCATTATTAATGCACAAAAGTTGTTTATTGCAGGCTATCATGCTCACGATTTCATTCATGATTATGAAGGTTCTTTTTTGCTTCAAAGGAAATCAATGGTAGCAATTCGTTTTAGCTCGGTTTCCTCATCTATCAATATTCGGTTGCATACCAAAGTAGTTGCGTTTGGCTTACTTATATCCCCAAAGACATGAATCCACACGAATATTCTAAATATGAAAGTGTAGGTATTTGTGGTTTTGCCTTCTTTCCCGCTGCAACATAGCGACGGGTCGACGTGATTTTTGGAATAGAGATAGTTGTGAGCACAGAAACACTTAGTCAACCTCAACTCATGTCACATTTATACACACACTACACAAAACACACCTCACACACATGAGTCACATGCACACGTACACCACACAACATATCGTACAATACATCGTTACCTAGTCACTTGGTTTAGGGCCGTGCTAGGTTCCTACATACCGACCCATGAGGCCGAATCTTAGCTTAAAAGTTTACAAAAATCACAATAATAAAAATAAGTATATAAGTAGGTACTTAAACTAAATAATAAAAAGATATTTTTTTATAGAAAACATTTATTCTTTCATTGAAATGAGTAAGAACAACCTTCCATTTCGCTGACCTATCAATCAATCAATAAAATTTTGATAAAAACTTCAATGTTAAGCCTTGTTTTGCTTGCTAGATGGTACAGTGACAGTATTACGACTGTGATAAAATTTCTTTCAGATTCCCATATCCAATATCGTTATTAACATAGTATCTACCTAGTCTTGCGTGGCACCAGTAGATAGTTCTCACGGCTTAGACAAGGCATAGGTTATCACGTCCAGCTACAATATCAGATCTAAGAAGTCGACCCCTGGTGGTCAATGATCACAACTCTGCTTCATAACATGCCTTGGGTGTCGGTAGAAATGGTTTAGTAGGGGTTGGTCCGCCTTCACGATTTGAGGATCGAACACTTAAATAGTCATATTTTAAAAAATATCAGGGACATTACCTTGCCAAGTTTTATAAGAATCGGTTTAATCAAAGAAGTCCTAAGTAATGTTATAGTGCTGCATCAAATCTTTTATCAATGCACTTTGACGAAATGCACCGACAAAGCGGCCAAGTTTGATTTAATTAGGCTATCTAATCATTAAAAATGCCTAGATAACTTACCTAAAGCTTATATGAAGTGAGTTTCCCAGCGCATATCAATTATAAAAGTGAATATCTGTGTCTGAGTCACACCTGCATCCGTGAGCAGAGTGAGCACCTGTTGCTTTTGCTACGACTTCCGTTTCTATCTACCTGTAGGTACCTAAGGTTTGTTGAGAATCTTCCAAGGATGGACGTGACTTATAATTTAATGGCACAGCACGTTGTTGAGGTATTATACGTTATTCTATTGGTTAGTGTTGCGTCATTTTCGAAACAAGATACCTAATATAATCATGGAGACGGACAGAAATCATAAAAGACAATAAATAATATTATCGTTCAGAAATTTTACAGCCTAGTTTTCATAGCCCTGTGCAATCAGTTGAGTGGTGAAAATTTTTGAACTTTCATATTATGTGCAACCCACTTCGGGACGAGAACGATAACAATTTATTGTGTTGTAAGACGCTTTTTTCCTGATTAGATATTCATGGTACTTTACGTTAATCTGTCAAATAACTAAAATCATTTCCATCCGCAATCCGAACCGTTCCGCTGTAAACTACGTAATGCCGGGAATCAGTCTTCCGCCTGGAATCGAATTTCGCTCCGATGATCGCATTCATTTCGAATCTAATCTCATGATAGGTACATTTATCGTGAACTTCTATAATCGTACCTTCCCACTTTACGATTAATCATTATCTACTTCGTCTTCAAATTTCAGGACCACAGAGCACCATGCCACGCTTCACGACTATATTGGTAACCGGCGGCGCCGGCTACATCGGAAGCCACTGTGTGGTAGACCTCCTACAAGCCGGTCACGAGGTGGTCGCCATTGACAACTTTGCCAACGCCGTGGGTGACGCTGCAGGCTCACCTGCACTCCAGCGGGCCGAAGAGATCACGGGAAAGAAGATCACGTTTTACGAAGCAGATTTGCTTGACAAACCACAGATTAACGATATCTTCGATAAGGTAAGGCTCGATAATAATATGCGGTGCCATTAGGCAGAATGATAACAGCTAATGAGAATGCGATACGGTAGCTAGTGAACACTGATTTTATCAGCAATTTCCCGTTCCTGCCAAATTTATTTGTAAATACCCATAGATAAGTGCTATATTTATCAACATGAACGATGTCATACTATTACATCGCTGAGACCGATGGTAAATAGCATTGCTCCCTAAAGTCTGATAAAGTTAGTTAGCTTGGTCCAAAGATACGCCGATTTACCATGAGGATGCGGTGACAGCTAATCGGGTAACATTACGGCCTCTTATTCGGGAGTTGTGGGTCTGAATCTCAGGCATATCTCTGCCTTTTCGATGCCATGTTTTTTAACTCAGATCGTTCAACATTGGTTGAATTGTTAACGATCAAACATCACTTACCACTTTTAATGGTAAAGGAAGAAAGACATCGTGAGCACCCGCATGGCTGAGGTCTCCATAGCTTGTAGCATAGCTTGTAGCTTGTAAAAGAGCGCGTACTTCCGAGGGCATCACGTTAGCAGTCAATTTCCGTCGCATTTGTTTACCATACCTAGACCATAGGTATGAAGGGAAAACTTCGAGTCCTGAATAACTCACAAGGGAAAGGCAACGCCACCGCCGCGTAAGATGAACCCGAGACAGACTTCATAAAAAAAATTAAGCCCTGTTTCCATAAAAAATAGAACTGGAATTGTAAAGAGGTAGGTACAAGTAATTAAAGGAACTGGGATTCTATTATGAAATTGGACTGTTCCACTTGCAATTACTATTTCCATAAAAATAGGAAATTTGAATTTCCTGGTTGCGAAAACAAATGTAGTAGTAGGTAGATACGTCTATGAATAAATTAAAAGATCGTTTATCCTCAAACCTTACAGTACTAACAAGAACGTGACGCATAGGTACCTAGAACCTTGAGAATCTGGGAGGTATTGTTAAAGAAAACACAGGGGTACAGTCAGCATCAAAAGTTGATGTGCAAATATTTTCAAAATATGTTAAAATAACTAAATTCTACTTTTATTTCATTAAGACCGTATAATCTTCAAGTTGTTCTAAGAACTGACCACATGTTCGTACGAATGCCGGATCGCATTCCCCGTTATAATACGGAATGAATTAAATCTGCAAGGATAGGTACCAGATGTCGACGTTTCCTGCGAACCATTCGAACAAAAAATACTGAAGCTCTCGTTTGATAAATTTAAGGAGTTCGGTTCGGTGTGTATCGGAACTTTAGTGAATTTTGTATTTTACATTTAAATGTAGAATAAATGAATGAATGTAATGTTATTTTTATCATGATTCGGGATATTGCAAAATACGATAGTGTGCGAACTTGCCTCGATACAAAAAAAAAATGATATAATATGTCTCTAATTATTTATATTATTCCCTTTCACCACCATATTTTTAAGAATTATTAGTTCACGCAATTTTTTTTAAACAAAAAATTATCATAACATATTCAATCAAATAATTTTCTTAATTAACTTCGTAGTTTTGATATTAATAAAATATTGTTTGGCGCTTACGTCATTTATTTCCGAGCGCGCCCTCAGTGGGTATAGGGATTTCACTGTTTGCGTAGATACATGAAATAGTGACATCAATCACTCTCATTTTGAAGCTATTTAGTCCACCGAGATGGGTTCGTGGTCCATCCGTTTCATTTTCAAATAAGAACAAAGGTATCTTAAGTCTTGCAGGAGGTGCTCTCGCGGGGTACGTACATGTTGCGTTTCAGGTATCTTTTCTTAATTTAAAAATATGGCTAGAATTAGAAAAAAAAATACGATTTGTTACAGACGTCATTACATTAGTTTTGGTAGGTAAAATTTATGTTTTATTATTTCATCAAATAAGATCAACATTTTAAATAATACAAGTTATCCGGAAACACTCAAATGGATTCATCTAGAAAGCTATTTAAACCTACGGTATTTTTGCAATTTAAGCGATGTAATAATTTCCCCTTGTTCCAGCATGATATAGACTGCGTGATCCACTTCGCTGCGCTGAAAGCTGTAGGCGAATCCATGCAGCAACCGTTGCTCTACTACCAGAACAACCTCCTGGGAATGCTTAACTTGTTAGAGGTAAAGTAAACGGATATTTTTTTAATATGGTGGGTTGGACAGCAGTCTGATCAGACACACGCTAGATTTTCAAGGTCCAAATTGTGTTCCATTTTCAAAACTGTTATTAAGACTTGCTAATTTTGACCGCGGAGAGAACAAAAGTGCGCGTCTTTCGGAAACCAGACGCGAGTCGTGACTCGCTCTAAGCGTCTTCTCTCTGTGGTCGCAAGATGCAACACGCAGGTCACCAGCAAGCGGTGATCAGGTTCCATAGCCCAAACGGAATCGGTGGACACTGCAGCCCATGGACCTCTATCCAATGTGGAAAAAAGCCACTTCTATCCGACGTCCTTGAGATAAGTATGCGATGCTAGCCTGGAGACTGGGAAGGACGACTCGTGAGAAGTGAATCGAAGTAGAGCCGAGCCACACCTTTCCGGCAAAATGATAACTAATAAACTAAGTAGGTTGTTGTGATACATACATACAAAGGAAATCAAATCAGCATTCCAACCCTGGCACACTAAAATGAATTGAAATATTTCCTGTATGAAGTTACAATCAAACGGTTAGCACAAAAATCAAGTCTTCAGTCTTAATAAACCTTCTTACATAAATTAATTACATTATTACACAGGTAATGCGGTCACACAACTGCTACCAGATGGTGTTCTCATCATCTTGCACGGTCTACGGGGAGCCGGAGTATCTGCCCATCACAGAGAAGCACCCGACCGGCAACATCACAAACGTGTACGGAAGAACCAAGTATTTCATAGAAGAGATGTTAAAAGACTTAAGTGCCGCAGATAAGGTAAGAAGAATCCCACCAAAACATACATTGTCATGTGATAACCCTATTTTAAGCAGTCGGGTAAAAGGTTCGGTACAAACGACGATCGGGGTTGTCGGTGTCGTAGAAGAGTTGATAATAATTAACCCTGATTCTTACGCTGCCGAGTAAAAAGAGTGCCAAGTTCCATAGAACTATGATTTATGAATCATAGCTATAGGTTATAGGAATATTGAACGTTCTTCAGTAGTTTTAAAAAAAACTTGATAGGGATTAAAATATTAAATTTATAACTTGGCAAGGTTGGTGTCCAATTTTTTGTTGGTTGATTATTTTGTTAGGGTGCTCTCGGCACCGACGCCTCACGGTGGGACACTTCTATTTTTATGTAAACTTTTCCAGACTTGTATCCTCGAAATATTGTACCCACTTTCTTGTTATCGTTTTACCGTTATCTCTAAAAATCTATTAGAACATTTAAAACAATCAAATCATAGTGGTATTTTGACGATAGCATCAAAACGATGTCAAGATAATGAACTAGAAACCGACCGGTTTTGGATGAAGTTAATTCAAAGGAATGAAGAAGTTCAAGGCCATTAGGCAAGCGATAGTACCGTAGATTCGACTAGTCCAATTTGGATGTAGGTAGGTATTTCACAATTTTATGGACTACATGCCGGTTTGCTATTGTCATAACAGATTAAAAGGACATTCTGTTTTAAGAACTTTAATTCTCATAGGAAACGTAACGGCTGCGGCTGGCAATTCACCAGCTGACGTTGACGAAGTAAGCGACTAGTAAGGACCCTAGAAATGCAGTCCATCCACTGTAATTCCTGTCGCACCTCACACAGCGTACATTTGTGTTTAACCAAGTGTAGACAGTACGTTACTTGACAAGTTGAAGTGCAGTATCGAGGTGATTTGGAGAGCAATGAAAAACTATGCTAAATTCGAGAAAGTTGGATGTTAAAGGCAAAGCAAAACTGTTTGCCTAACTAATCAGATTGTGACCATTACACCTTGTTTCGCAGAACTGGAACATAATATCGCTGCGCTACTTCAACCCCGTGGGCGCGCACCCGTCGGGGCTGATCGGGGAGGACCCCACCAAAGAGTTCACTAACCTCATGCCGTTCATGGCGCAGGTGGCGCTCGGCAAGAAGCCCGTGCTCACCGTGTTCGGGGACGACTACAACACGCCCGATGGCACTGGTAAGCTTTGAAGTGTATTTGTTGGGAACCTTCCTGATGTGCTTTGGTAAGGAGTTCCATAGTGAAGCCTGAATAGTAAAGGAATAATTATGATAGAAATAAGATAGAATTAACGAAAATGATTTCTGTTCCACAGGTATCAGAGACTACATCCACGTCATGGACTTGGCGAACGGACACGTGGCCGCGCTCAACCTGCTCAGCGAGAACGAAGTCGGACTAAAGGTTCGTTCTTTTATATTGTAGGTACTTACTGTAGTGTAGTATCCTAGTAAAGATTGCGATCTACTCCGGGCTTCATGACAGATGACAGCGCGGGAAATATCGCCCGTAAAAATGGCCTGCCTGACAGTTCTCCAGTCGCCATGCGCAAGGTGGAGTATGGCCTTTCCTTCTCGTACTTACAGTAGATCCATGGGCGTTCCGAGGCAGTTTTAAGCAATTAAATATCATCTGTTTCAAGCTGCAGAAAAACATCGCTAGGAAACCTGCTTGCCTGAGTTCTCCATAACGTTCCCAAAGACGTGTGAAGTCTGCCAATAAAATAGTTTATCCAAACATATTCTGTTAGGTCTTTTATAGGAATGCTGTCTTGCTATTAATAGCGCACGGTGTCCACATCTCAATTATAACGTATTTCCAGGTGTACAACCTGGGAACCGGTCGCGGGGTATCGGTCAAAGAGCTGGTGGGGGTGTTCGAGAGAGTGACCGGCACCCGGATCCCACTGAAATACGAGGCGCGAAGGCTGGGCGACATCACCGCCATGTGGGCGGACGCCACACTGGCCAAGCAGGAGCTGGGCTGGACCACCCAGCGCACTATCGACGAGATGTGTAAGCAAGCGCTTTCTTTGACTTTCCTAAACATTGCATGATTCCATGCTTACGATTCGGAGGGTTCCATACCGAAGGAACTAACAGAGCGTTTTAAAAACCATCGTCTATTTCCGCCGACAAGATTTTCGTCCCGGGCTATAGATGGCGGGGCGGTACTGTATGTTAGCAGTGAGCGTTTAAGAGAGAGATAGAGATAAAGTGAAAGAGCGAGAGAGAGCTAGGGGAAGTGAAAGAGAGAGCGGAAGTGAAAGATCCAGAGAGAGCGAAAGTGAATATGCGGTAGAGAGAAAGTGAAAGAGTGACAGATCGAAAGAGCAGTTACCTATCGTTTTAACGTACGTTTGATAGAGCGCTTACTTTGCAAACTCATAGCTATCGGCTTCTCCACATTTCGCCCAACGAAATTCTGTGATTCATACTTAGATACTACCACCTACACTTAGATTAGGCCCTTGTCTACCTATTTCAACGCGAGAATATTAAATGTTGTTTCAGGTACCGATTTTTGGAGGTGGCAGACCATGAACCCAGATGGATACCCCAAAAGGAAAAAAACTAGTGTAATAATCGTTAATGGGAACAGCTAATTGAGCAATGTCTTAACTATAGAACTATGTATCATTAATATTATAATTAATAATTATTCTATTTTATTTCATGTGTTTAGTTTTATTTCCCTATCCGCCCACGCTTTATTAAAATAAAGTATGGTTATTGAAATAGGTATGGATAGTAATTAGATAAAGTAAATGTGCTACAGTATTTAATACTTAACAAAACGGTCCGCCCTCAGCAGTCGCTGTAAACCACAGCTGCTGGTTTTCAGGACAACCCTCTTCGTCGCATCGTTTGGACTGGTGGTGTACTAACTTACTTCTGAATTAATTTAACTTAATGTCATTATAAATTGGTCAAACTTATACAATGATAATATCAGTTAGGTATGTATGACTTCACTAATGAATGTCACTGAATTAATGAGAGCAAAAATATAATATACAGTGAATTGAAAATTATTGACTGTATGCATAATAAGTATACTATAATAACTACTAGTACTACTATAATAACTACTAGTACAAATAATCAATAATGACATTTTAAACATAGAATTGACCAAATGCCACAGTATGAATTGGAAGTAGGCACCTACTGAAGATGTCTACTAGTGCATATCTTAAGTAACTTCTTCGTACAGGGATATGTGCTGCCACTTCAGTGGTTCATAGCCCACGCTGGTTGTATCCGACAGTAAATACCGGGCAAACAGCTCCAAAGTTTGCGGGTTTTTACACTTCACATGTGGCTTCAACAAGTCTGTAACAGAAGTTTACATCAAAGTGAAATAAATCTCCTCACAGTAACTAACTTTAAGTTTTTAAAATTTCAATGTTTCACATGCCTTCATAAATAGAACCCGTGATGTCCTGCAATCAATTCGACCTACCTAACAATGGTGGCTTGTGTGAGTGCAGTGCACTTGGAACACTGGCAAACAGGTGATTGTCAGGCACATCTCCCACCGCCCCAACCTTGCCTATCAGCACCCGCTCGTATGGCTGTTTCTGGCTACCCGTGCCAAACTCACACATTGGTTCACAATCTATGTTTAATTTCAACCAATACCATGTGGTCAAGTATTCCACACCCCACTCGGGAAATATCTGATCCTTTAGAGCGGTTATGTTACTTGGAGCATTTGTGCACCAAACGGCGACCAAGCAATCATCAGACAGAAGGTCCTTGACAGGTATAGCAGCTATATCTTCATTATACATCATTGAGTAACTGGGAAATTAATAAAAAAAAAAAAATACACAGACTATAATTATTTGATTTACAGTTAAATATTTATTCTCCTTCATAAGTTTGACACTTTTATCTCGCTAAAGTTTAATTCGTATTTAAAAATAAGATGGAAAATAAAGCAGATATAGTATAGTAGGAGTTAGTACAGTATAGTATACACAAAATAGTATAGGAGAGGATCTATCCTGTCCTATACTTTTTAGTATATGTATTAGTATTTTTAGTACTAGGAAAGGATAGTAATAGAAATAGAAAGAAGTATATTTGAGACGTATTCTACCTTTATCTTTGTATTATCTAGACGGAAGTTATATAACACCAATTTAATAATAATACCTTAACTTCTCATTAGCGCCTTTCAGCCTCCTAATATACTTGTTCCACCAAGGAGGGTCAGCTATCAGTATGTCATATTTGTCTCCAGACAATTTTGTGCACTTGTCCTTCACACAACCACAGTAGAACCTGCAAATTACATATTCTATATAATTACGTAGTTACAATCAAAGAGTATAGTAATATAATCACTACATTGAATTACAGTTGGCCACAGCTGGCATAGAAGTTATTTTTAGCGACTTTGAGGGTTCCCTAACACTGGCAGTGTTAAAGTATTAGTAAAAAAACATTGCCAGTTAAAGAATTATAATATTTACATCATATTGTTGTTGTGGATAGATAGATGTTTATATGCTCATTGATATCGAATTTAAGGTTTCTATTTGTGGATGTTTTGGGTTATCCTTAAAAGCTTTGTTCCATCTCCTGTAGACTAAGTAGGCCATTGGTCATAGGCAACCACACCTAAGGTCAAACAAAAGTTCCATCCTACATCACACCAGGATTGACAGAGTGGTGTTATGGACAAATCTGTGGAAAAAATCACTTTAGCACTGCATGGCACTGACCATACAACTGAGGAGGCCTGTAGCATAATCCACCATCCTGCACCAGTGGGACATGGTGAAGGGTGTGAATGGCAACCCGCATGTCAGAAGTTCCCAAACTGTCCGAAGGCCTCTGACTAGGCTTAACCGCTGATATCTATCAATAACAACCCGGACGGGAGCATGCAGGTGCCGATGAAATTTTGTTGAAATTGTCACTGCAGCCGGGGTGGCTTGATTTTGTCGATCAGTTACGATTGACACTCACAGCAGCTATAAGCGCTCCAAGTAAGTATACTAATTGATAATACCTAACCTTGATCTTGGAGGTACTAAAAAATTATCGTTTTTAACTTTACATTTCAAAGGCATATCTGAATTGTTACCACCACTAATACCAATTAGGTCAAAAATTGTAGTTTCAAACAACTTTGTTGCCAAATCACGAACGGCTGATGTCTCCATTAAGTTATACTTATTATAAATATTGGATTTTATTTCAGTGGGTATTTCTTCCATAAATTTATTATACCCTTGTAGTATCATTTCTACCTGTGAACAATAAAAATAATGTTTTTTTAAGAGCAGAGAGTTTATTTTAATTGGGCAAAAACTTGTAAATAATTAAATATTTATAAGTTGACTGTAAATATCTGGAAGTTCAGAGGTAACTTATACATAAAATGTATCCCGACATCATAAGTGACCTCCACAGAACAGTAATACTTGACCATTTCTCATTATATGGTTATAATATTTCATCATCTGCATCCATCAACAGCTCCTCTCAGAATGAGAGGGCTTTATTAGGCCATAATTCACCAAGCTGACCATGTGCAGAATGGCAGACTTTGAGAATATTATGGTGAACTCTCATCTCAGGCTTCCTCAAGAATTTACTTTAAACATCACTTACTTTACATACATGCTTTATTACCTCGCCAGATCTGATTATATTACTAATAATATTAATTTGATGTATGATAAGATCATCTCAACATCACCAAGGTGTTGACTGGTAGAGAATGCCATTAGGTATTATTAAGTCCGCCCATTGTAGAAATGTAATAAAGCGTAAATTAATAAATAAGAAGCCTGGGTTTAGCAGTTGAAAATCCTATTTCAACATTATTTTTATTTATGCTTAATAATATTGAACTGTACACCAAAATTGCCAAGGTACAAAAGTAATATACAAAAGTGGATTTTGTTCCTATGTAGCATACACTCTGTGTCGGATAAAAATGTTTTTAAAGTTTTAGAAAACCATTGTGCTCTTCCGTAGGGCGACTATTATTTTAATTGTTACATTAACTCATAAATTACCTCTTTGAGAAATACATTAGATTCAGGTTTTCGTTTTCTGGCCCTTGTTTTAAGTTTAGAGCTTTTTATAGAAAATATTTTTGGTAAAAGAGTGAACGATTGTATTTCTTCTTTTTCTCTTTCACCAGATACGCTTAGATATAAGTTAGAAATATATTGATTGTGATCTATAATAGTGCAAATTTCACTTTTATAATTAACACTCATTATTTATATCAATAAGTTCCCATGTACCCAATCTTCAGTCGTTTTTGATTATAAAACAACAAAATGTAAATAAGTAAAGTTATTTTGAATTACAGCAATTTGGTCTGTTTTGAATCTTAATTTTGAATTATAAAATGTCAAGTACCTGTCAAACAGAGTGTCAAAGTCTTCCACAGTAATCACAGAACAATAACTTGTAATCCACAGAAACATTTTGTCCTAGATTCCATGGTATATATTTTTTTCTAATTGCTGTTGGCTCCACTTGCCTTTAAAACCACACAAATTAGTTTTGCCCATAGAGGACTCTGAGTACTACATCTACATAACGTAGTTATATTATTTTTTAGTTCGTATTAAATGTTAATATCGCTGCCAAGTCGAGTTTTGTTGTTGTCACTTGTGACAGTTGTCACAAGTGCTACAAGTTGCAACTTCTAAACGCTATCAACGTCTCTGGTGCCAATTAAGAAGATTTTTCGCCATTTGCGCTACTTCGAAGGGTGTCGAGGCGACCCGAAATTGCTACGGGGCGTCCGTACGCCGATTAGGCTACCTAAAAAATCAAAATTATTAGGATTTCCAAGAAAGACGAATCGGTGTAGCGTTTTTGTCGGTTTTTGAGCTTGGGAAATAGGTTAGGTAGGTAACCTATAGAAATTATATAAGAAATATTGCTTGACCATGGTCATACTTCAGCAGCTATACTTTATGAAAATAAAATTGGGCAATTTAGGCTATTTTTGCAAATTTTATTCGGTGACTTGAACCGGACTAGACTTGGCAACACTGATTAACGTTAGTCAGTCAGTCATTCTGCTTTCTGTCATGTGCGCTGTCATATACGTCAGTCAACAAACGGTCAACGACGATGAACTTGTTTCGCTTCAGAATAGTTCAGATTTCAACTCAATGATAGTTTTTACTGTTGATTGAGTAGTTTAAAAAATATAATTTGTTAAAAACTTATTTAAACAGGACCACATAATTGGTGTATAATTCCGTATTAACGGTTTGTTAAATAGTACAAGTTTTGTGTACTTACTTTACTTCTTCGTGGATAAAAAGGAATTTGTTGATGTTACCTCGAAACAATCTGTGATGGTTACAGGTAAGAAATAAAAAGTATTATTATACAATTACCACACTTACTCAGCATGAAACCTGTTACAAATAGGTCCCTTATTCTTATAAAAACTTTAATTGTCCTTTACCCCACGTTATTAGGTGTCTCAAATTTCTCTAAGGGGTTACTTGTATTAATTGTCGGTTAAATGATGCATTACCGCTTGGCAAATTATTTCTTATGGAATTTTTTACATGCCTTGATAACTTTTTATATAAACTTATGTTACCACTAGCACAGAAAAATCCCATATTAAAAATTCTAAAGAATTTATGGAAATTGTTTTGGAATAATTTGCTCATTTCAATTTGATTAATTAGGTATTAGGATAAATTTTGATTAATTACGTATTTGAAAAGCTTAAAAGCAAAAAACCCAATGTAATCCCTATTTTTATTGTATATTAATCAGTAACACCCTAGCCAGTTGTGTTTATATGATATAAATAAGATATATTGCATTGCATTGTATTTAAAATGTTGGGTTTGTTTGTCAGTTAATCTTTTATTTACTAACTAATTCATGAAAAATATATTCCCAAGGAATATATTGACACCTAATATAATATATATATTAGGCACCAATATAACAGCTTTCGGGATTACCTTTTATATAGAGTAAAGGATTAAGATTCGTCCATTTAAAATTATTATTAATAAGCACTAAGTCATATCACAAAGTCCTCTGTCGTCTGTCTTTTTAGCATTCTACATATTAACTACTATTAATAAAAAACAAACCAGTTAGGCGCCAGTATTACATAACATACCATTGTCCTCTATAATTGTAATGATTATGATCTTAATGTTTTACTAAAAAACGGAATAGCACTCACTCGCTAATCACAATATCTCTAGCACTATAATACAGCAGGTAGCCTTCAGATTGGGTTTTATAAAATTCCAACCTTAAAACGGTTAGGGGGGGGGGGGTAGATAGTATGACATAAAACTGACTATATGGCTCATGGTTAGCTAAAACTATCTATGAATATAAATAAATCCATAAATTCAATTATTCTTTGTTAATAGCAAATGAGTAAAGGAAATTAGATTGATAAAACAAAGATATCTTTTATCAGTGGGTTGGAGGACTAACAATAATTAATTGATACACTTATCAGGCTGCCCAAACTTGACACGACATTGACTTTTGAACCCAACCCAACCCCACGCCGCGCCGCGACCTCGAATTATTAAATACTTCGTAATTACTTATCCCTACAAAAAACAACACATCATTCAAATTTTTTATTTTAATACGTACATGTGAATATTAGTTTACAAAAAAGGCAAACTTTAAGCTTTCGCATTTGTGATAATCCAAAAGACTGCAATTAGTAGGTACCTATTCATAATATTATAAAGCGATGTTAATAAAAAAGTTAAATAAATGTGTATTCATATGCTACGAAACGTAGTTAAGAATTCATGGAAGCTGCCATAAGTGTAGTGTAGTGCGATACGATGTAGAGATCGGGGCCGAATATTGATCAAGGGTTGTCAGCGGGCCGAGTGCGGCGCGCGGCGCACCCCTCACGCACACACGCGCGTCCTGCGCGCGGCGCTCCCGGCCGCTCCGTGCGCTCGCAGTGGCAGTGGCGCCGGCAGCCCTGTGCCTCACGACTTACGATCACACTAATGCGGTATTCATTACAATTTCAACAATTCCTCGCCCGATTCCCACATACACGAACTCTCCGAAACGAAATGTGAAGCGAAACACCGCCACGATCGCTCCCACCGGGGCAGCGGTGCCGCCGTGAAAATCAATAAATCTCACACGGGATCACGATTGCATTTATTGACTACCGACACCGATGCATAGCATCGCGACCGTGTGTGGTGTATCCAATAGTGTATTTGCATTTCAGTGATACCGAAAGGTCAATAGGGCGAGTTCCTGATGTTCAATCACAAGTTACCGACTGACTTTCCAATGCAAACCCTCCGAAAGAAAACCAGCCCTTGCAAATGTGAGTTCGTTGTTGTACAGTTCGATTCGCTTATCACTTACGATTGTATTTTTCTCTTCTCTTTTTATTTATTTAAATTTTAATACTGTTCCGGTCATGCGGTGTTACATGCGGTGTAGATAGCGCTAAATGTAAAAGACCACGTAACGCATCCTGGCTTTTGGACTGTATATTTTGCGTTTTCCATCGTAACTTCTTTATTGCATGGTCCGGCTATGACATTTACCACTAACTCAGATGTCAAGTCACCCGTGCGTTCACAGCTAGTCCCATATCATAATTAGTGAACCCTGGTTTTGAACAGAGGGTGTGTTGTGCCTTGGCGGCGGAGCGGTGGTGCGGCAGACGGGCAGTAACTAACTTAAGTCGGTTTGTAAGGAATAATGCAGGTGTGTCATTTCCAGCATCTACTGCGGCAGTTCGGTGAGTACCGCGTTCGCATTTCACGCTTCGCTGTGTACTTTGTTGGTAGACAATTAGTTATGAACTACTTCCTTCCCTATCTGCTCCCTACCTTGTCTAATTTTAATCTCGTACGTCATGCCGTTATAACATACACTGAAGGTTTGTCACGCGAACTGAGCTGAACAATGTCACTCTATCGTATGAGTGCCTTGTGATTCACGCGCCGGGAGGTTTGAAAATATAATTTTTAAAATAAATACACAGATGCCGTCAAATAGTACGTAAATGATTGCAGATGCGGTAGCGTTGGCCTCATTCAATGTCAACATGCATACGCAGTCTGATGTTGATTATCTTAAGGCCAATATGTATTGTGAAACGTCAAACATCCTCTGTGCAGGAAAGGAACTTATTGAAAGGTCCATCTATCTACGTCTCCTATCTTTAAACGTTCATTAGCAATTTCCTGGTTGTTTATTAACTTGAAAGTTGCAAAGGAAACAAACTGTTCTGTTCATTTCGCGCGACATGTTATGACGTCACGGTCCTTCATCTTCGGTCACAGCAGTGGCGAGAAAATGAATCAAAGTACCTATAAAAATAAGTTTCAAGCCCAATTAGACGCCCGAATCCTGAGATCTAATCACGATCACCTATCACTCTGCATTGTTTTCTTGTGCTTATCTTGTTATTTACATGTTTATCGTGTTTTGCTTTAGATATATTTAGTAAGATTGTTTATTTTGTAATACTTATTTCAAAGACGTTATAAGGCAAATATTCAAATTGATATTGTAAAACCAACCTTTGTTAAAAGTAGCAACTTCCAATTGAGTCAATTAAAAAGTATCATACACAGAGCTACGATTAATTGATTATGACACAACATTCCAACCATTATCTCCTACCATCTTGGATTTTACTCATTAAGGTGTTACACATTCACAAACAATGTTGATACAATATGAAACAGTTTCTCTGGTCCACAGAATATAAACGCTATTAATGATTCAGACCTTTGAGTTACACGTAAAGTGGCAAGCTATCGATGCAGCCGTAATGAATTTAACTGTTTAACCTGAGTTTCGTAAACTAGTTTCAAGGACAAGAACACTAACAGTAACCATGACACATCCAAACTTTAAATCCAACGCAACAATTAGCAATTGAATTAGGTCCAGATCCGGGAAAATGGACTTTTAGACACCGATACTGAGGTCAGAGTGTCTCACAGGTACGACTGAGACCCCGGCTCAGGAGCCTAAATTTAAAAACAGGAAATTCAATTAAACGTCCAGTAATGCACCGTAAACAGGGACCGAAATAGGACAACAGCGCTCACTTTTATTACGCACTCCATACCACCACACGTCTTCTCTCTGTACTCTATTTGTGATTTAAAACAATGACTCCGAAAAAAGCTGAATCGAGATCTCTGTTGAGAAAAGGTAATGTCCAGTGATTTATTTACAAGTAAGAAGTGCTCGTGAGTTCGTCCGCATGAAATTTAAAAATGAGTACAGAAAATTTGTTATTAATGGGACCCTTGGGGTACAGACGCTAAGGGCTATAAGAAGACGTTTGAGATATTAAGATAAAACAAAGCCTATACGGCAAGATGTACCCTCTACAATCTTTGAAAATTTCATCAGTCTGTTCAGCGGTTTCGGAACCTATTCGCGACATATAAACAAACACAGACAGATAAACAATCTAAAAACGTTTAATTATGTTTAGTTGTCATATAAATAGCATATTATGTTTAATTGTTGACCTTAATTTTAATGCCACAGATAGACACTCCTTTTATTGGAAAGATGTGGTCTCTGTGAATCTCTCTATTTGTGTTTTTGTCAAAAGTTCAGCTTACGAATTTCGTTCGCCTGTTTATACGTTGAATACATTGTGTTGTGTCCTTAGTGATATAAGTTCGTTCACGATTCACTCTGCTCTTAAATCGCGATGATTGCTCTCGCTTCAAGGTCGAGCAACATCTTTGCGTGTCACACTGAATCATGAAATGTGTGTTTGTCCTTTCATAAATATTATAACAGAATCGGGAAAACAACACGAATACAACACTTCAGCATACAGCACTCACAGATGCTTTGTAGATCAGGATTTTCAAGATATTAAATAAAATAATATACATAGTTGTAAAGCTTGAGCTTGCAAATAACTTACTAACTTCCTTCTTTCGCTAATCGTTTGGCTTATGTCAATTAACTTAAATAAATACTAAAAATATTCTTCGGTACTTCTATTTTACGACTCTTATTTTCTTCTTTTATTCACTTGAAAACTTTTTCAATTTTTTGTATCAATTAATTGGCGTATTTTGGAAGGTTCGTCTTGAGAAAGACGTAACATTGAAGCATGATATCTCTCGAAAATACAAGTGGAACAGTAGAACTTCTGATCCTGTGATATGTAGTTCCTCAAGTGAACGACCAAATAGCTCCCACCAAAAGCGTTATTGGTGCGCTGTTCTGTGAGACTATAGTAGCTCCCACCGAGTGGTTACTGGTCCGCTATTCTGCGGGCTTCCAGAAGATTCTAGCTCATCCGTGCGCGTCTCCCGCAGACAAGAACGAGCCGGGTCGGTTCCTCGGCGAGGGGGTGTCGTTCCGCGCGAAACTGATTGGCGTGCTGGAGGTGCCGGAGGCGCGTGGCGACAGGATGTGCCAGGAGGCGCTCGCGGATCTCAAGATGGCGATACGTGCCGCCGGCGAGCACAAGCAGCGGATACAGGTTCACGTCGCCATCGACGGGCTCCGGTTGCGCGATGATAAAACTGGGGTGAGTCAATTATAACACATTAGCGGCCCACTGCAGGATATGGGTGAGTGAACTGCAAACCATTAGCGGCCCACTGCAGCGTATGGGCGAGTGAGCTGCAAGCCGTTAGCGGCCCTTAGGAGGATACCGAAAAGGCTTGGACCGGTGCTCCTCTCAGCTCCAGTTCATATTGGTGGAGCCGAAGAGGTTAGTAGCCAACCCGACTGTCTAAAGTTCTAAGGTGGAACGACTCGGACTTAACGACTGCACTAACGGTAACAACCAGGATCTGCTCCTGGGCGCGGGCGTGTCTTTCCGCGCGAAGCTCATCAGCACAGATTTCGACTCCCGACTGAGGAGGCTTGGAGCGTTGTTCAACGTACTGCTCCGGGGTAAGTGGCTAACCAGAGTTTTTGGAACTTTTGAAGATCGCCTAAAGGTCTCAGACAGATGGGACAAAAATGGAAGAGGAAGTGAACTGCAGTGCGTAGTAATACAACGAAAGCTATGGTAAGAAAACAAAGACGAAGGGTGCACGCTTCGTCTTTATGACAACGTACTAAACTTATGATTATGTATAGGCAATATACATACACATACACGTACACACCCACACACTCTCGCATACACACATCTACACACCCGCTCACGCATGCACACGCACAAACTCACACTCATAAAAATAATCAAGGTAGAGTAGGAGATGAAAACTCTGTAAGGAAAATACAGGAAAAACAGTGAGAAGCAGCCAAGGTAAATTACATTTAGCGATGAACTTCTGTAAGGTATCGGCATACATATGATCTGAAGAGTTATTTATGTGTTTAAATAACGAATGAACTTGAAAAGTTATAAATATTCAACATCGGTTACTGACACGCACAGTTAATTACTTACATTCGATACTTCGCATAATGCTCAACATTAAATTTATCAATAAGCTCAGTCTTTGTGTTCATAATTTTGTTATTAATGTGTTGATAATAATATAGTCCAGAAGACAATATTTTTATCAAAATCAGCTCTAGCAGCAAATACGTCTATTTATATGCCAAGTTAAACTAGAATTGGCTTGTCAATTTACCTATTTTTCAAAATTCACTCCTCCCGTAAAGCCCGTATTGAGCAGGGGGAGAGATGGAATGTGGTGGATATTTATTGAAATTTATATGGGACCAACCCGATAATACTATATATTATTATCATAGGTACTATAATATTTATAAAAATCAATAATTAGAATCGATTCACAATCGGCGATAATATCGCGTAACATACATAACAACAAATATATACTTAAAGCCGAATTGATAACCTCCTCCTTTTTTGGAGTCGGTTAAAAAAAATTTTTGTCGCGAAAGGTGAATGACCGCCCTACTGCCGATATAATCTATAATGACATCGAGATCTGTTCTATCAGAAGACAACATAACGGTACCAGATGTCTATCGTATATTACAACGATCTATATACAGTAATTCTTGCAATCCCTTTACTTAATTTGTTGTATATTACCTAAATATAGATACTTGTTAGTAAATATAAATAAATAAATATGTAATCTTTTATCATTTGTCTGGAATCTTCAAATACGATACAGTAGGTACTCAGTGCCCATATTATCGTCATAGACAAAATTAATGCACAGAATGAGATTTAAAAAAAAGTACGCTTAGCTAGTCCTTATTGGGTAAATAAATAAATCAATCGGCAACATTCACTCATGACGCTTGAGAACACCGTGGGAAATTCAGACTTACACATTTTTATTTCGGTCAGTTTAATTGGGTCAGACCTTTAATTGGATTACTGACTTCTACATGGGAAGAGGAAAATATTCAAGCACTGCACTGCTGATAAACGGTATTTTAAAAAAGGGAGATCTCGACGGGTTAGGTTAAGCTCTGGTTTATACGCACAAACATACAACATGTAGCATACAAAATATTTAGAAAACTTCGATAGCGTGGTTGAGGGTTCTCATTCTGAAAGCTGCGGAAAGCGCCATTTCTCATTCAGTCTCGGAAAGTCGAAGCTGAGCTGTGTGCCTGTACCGCTATTATGAGTTTACCCTTTAAGCGCACTGCCGCAGTTGATTGCGAGGTTTCCAATTAGCTGTGGGCAACTGTCAAAATTGTAACTCATACCGATATTGTATGAAAAAATGCCTCGCTGCGCGTCACACGTCTCAATCGACGCTATAGAGACTTTATCGAGATTTAGTTGAATTTGGAGTTCGCTAGAGACGCTATTCTTTTTCCATTCAAATATGTGGCCTTCATAAACGCTTTCGCTAGCGTTTGCTTAAATGGTAAAGTCATAATAGCCCCGCTGTTCCAGGACTCGCTGTACCACCACCCGGTGCACAAGATCTCGTTCATCGCGCAGGACATGACGGACTCGCGCGCCTTCGGCTACATATTCGGCTCGCCGGACACCGGACACAGATTCTTCGGGATCAAGACTGATAAAGCTGCTAGTCAAGTAAGTTCCATCATTAGTGGTAAAACCTGCATATGATTCACGCCCATTTCTGCCGTGTAATTAATGATTTTCAACAATTGTGTTTCGGTCGGAAAGTTGTTGAAGCCGTGGGCAACAGGGGCTCATTTGTACAATTTGTAACATGATGCATGTTGCTTAGTCCTTTTTGACATCAAAATGTGTGTATCTAATTTATTGACATGTATAAATACCAATATATTATTAAATAGTTATCTAGGGAATTCATTCTATATCCTGGGAATCTATATTTTGGGGAAACAAAAATTTCAACCTGCATTGAACTGGGGATAACTAATTGTTTAACACAAACTATCTGTTTCGACACAATTTTATATACGCCCTTCGACCTGCGACCGGGGACATCGGCGAAATACAATTTTCAAATCGATTGGCACTTAAGAACGCTTCGTTATGCAACCGAGCATGCTACATGGGATGCATTGTCTTTTATTAAGTAGTAGTAGTATGGGGCAGTTATACGACTTTCTTCATGAATTCCTGACAACTATTAAATTGTGCTGTGTAAAGACCTGTCTGAGCTATATTTATTATATTAATTATATTTAATTTATCATAATATGTATTATAGTAAAACGAAAAAAAAACGTACTAAAATAACGGTTTCATATACACTAGGTTTGAGATTATAATAAAATTATTATTATGGAAGGGAATTGCATAAGAAACAAACTTGAAATAAGATTCTATAAGTAGTAGTAATCCCAGACAGAAGTAGTTACAATTAGATTGCCCTATTGGAAGCTTTTTTTTTATGTGTAAAAAAATATGTTTGTATAAGCAAACGAGCATGCAGCTCCACCTATCCGCTGCCGCCCATGACATCTGTGATGAACCCCGAATAGGACCGTAAAAGGAACTGGGTATGTAAGCTGGTCACAGATGCAGTGCAATCCCAAGAGGCGATGAGATCGCCTCTTTCATAAGTAAAACCGACATCCACACCGTTCCGACCGGAACGCAATTGCTTGGAAAACAATTATTCTGAGCAGAAATGAGTGTGAGGGTGGCAACACCCCGGGCGAACCGTATACAGGTTCTACCACCTGGAGAACTTTTGAGTCGATTTAGATATTATAATGATCTGAACTATATGGCCGCCGGCATTATAAATGAGCTGTGTAGTATATTATCCGTACAATTGGGTATTTCCTTTGCAGGTACAAAGCTGAAATGATGGTTGCAAGTATTTAATGTGAACTAACTGTTAATAAATTCGTCGCGTATACATAACGAGACAGACAGACGAGACAAGGATATAACACAAAAATATGCAACGCATCTGTGACCAGCTTCCAATAGAAAAATATTAACGGATACTAACTGGTCAATTACAAATATTTACTAACAGACTAACTCACTCCTACAGTTATTACATCCTATCCTATGAATAACGAATACTAACCGACTAATATTCTTATTAACACCAAATAGGTACTAACTACAGTCCCTCGTACAGTCCTATTCGAAGCATATCACAGATGTCAATGGGCGGCAGAGGATGGGCGGACTGTATGTCGATTTGCTATCATAATAATAATGCGAACAATGAGAATGCTATAAAAATTTGTTTGTTTGATACGCCTTCACGGCTAAATCATACAACCGATCCTCATTGAATTTGGTAGAGAGATAGTTTGGGTCGCAACAAAGGTCATGGGCTACTTTGAAACTCGAACATTGATCATAAATTTAACGCGCACGAAGGGGCTGGCAACAGTAATATTATAAATGTGACAGTTTGTGAGGATGTATGTTTGTTACTCAATCAGGCGAAAACTACTGAACGGATTCTTATGAAATTTATTGTGGAGATAACTTGAGCCGTGAAAAAAGACATGGCATTTTCAAATATCTTCCTCGAAGGGGTCGACGCGACAAGCGGTGCAGGTGGTGCAATATTTAGCTTGGCTTTCTTTTATGAACTAACGTTGTTTGGTTCCAGGTAGTGATAGCCATGCGGGACCTGTTCCAAGTGGTGTTCGAGCTGAAGAAGAAGGAAGTGGAGATGGCCAAGCAGCAGCTGGAGAGCAAGAGCGTCTCCAGCAGCCTCGTGCGGCACCCCGTCACCACCGCCGCGGATATCAAGATCAAGGTATTTAAACTTTCGAGCTATTCGGGTGCATCCGTTAGCCCTATCGATCGATTTGAGACAGCCACGGTTTAAAAAAAATTGATTACAGCCTAACCAACAAGCAAACGGAGAAACAAACAAGCAAGCAACGGGCAAACGGAGGGAGGCACCTGCTGGTTATTTTTTTTTTTTCGAACGTACATTTGCTGTTGGCCCTACTGACCTTTACAGCGTCACCGAACAGGTGCTGGTTAGTGGTCACCGTCGCCTATAGTCATTCGCAACACCAGAGGAGTCGCCTATGCGTCCCAGGCCTTTCATCTTGAACGTTACTACCTTCCTTTTGAAACCGAGGTGACATACGACCACCTTTTCAATCTCCTTAATCGGCGGCCAAAGCATTGTCTCTTTGAATATCTTAGTTCGGGAACTCAGACTTAGGACACCTGATGCTTCGCTGTAGCCGAAATCGACTTTGAGCCATCACATATCATATCATATCACATCACGGTAATATAAATTGAAGCGTGGCAGAGTACACTTGCACCGACAATAGGCTGACAATCCCGATGCATCTTCTATCCCTACATTGCATATGCATCAGCACGCCGTAATGAGATCGAAATCACAAACCGCTAGTCAAGCAACATCTGATGTAGCCTCGTAGTTGGGTCGATTCCAGGCCAGGCCAGTGCCTGTGCCACTTACGGTCAAACTCTTGCAGCGCGGAAGTTCGCTTCGGAAACCACAGGATTGCAGTAGTAATGCGGCTATAACCTCTAGCATACCTGGCTTATACTCTTCGTAAATTCAAATTCAAATTCAAATGATTTTATTTCATCATAAGGTAATTACATACACTTGAGAAACGTAACAGGAAAAAAAGACAATACATACGTAGAAAGGGCAAACCCACAACTAATGGCAGCTAGGTGAACCAGCTGTTATCTGGTTCCGGGCAGTGATAGCCACGCGGGACCTGATCCGAGTGGTTGGAAGAAGAAGGAGTTGGAGACGGTCAAGAGCGTCTCCAGCGGCCTCGTGCGGCAGCCGGTCACCACCGCCGTGGATACCATGACCAAGGTATTTTATTAGGCAAAAGAAATCACCCGCTCGGCTTAGTTATCGCGACTTCCGAGCGGCCATGCTCCGTTCGTTCTAGTTCGGAGCTTGTATAATAACAAATTTGACGACTCCGGTGGCACGTTGGTCAGTGATCCTGTCTCACGAGCCGTGGGTCCCGGGTTC
>DWLO01000173.1:0-24918 GCA_018245335.1 Dalla quadristriga
ATGGGAAAGCTAAAAATGGGAAGTTAATACATAATAAATAAAAACAACCAAGGAAAGGGCAGGACGACGTCTGCCCGGTCAGCTAGTTCTTCAATATACTCGTACTATAAATTAGTAGAATACTGAGAAAAAACTAGCATTCTCAATGTTGCGGGTGACATGGACATGCATACAAGACAAAAATCAAGACCAAAAAAACTAACACTTATCAATGACATAAACATCTGCTCTACCAAACAAGAATTGGTTGTCAGAGATGTTTATGTCATTGCCAGGTTGACCCTTCGCTTGGCAGCCTCAATGGACTAAGTAGTTGTATGGATTAAGATACCTTAGTACTACATAGTAAAACACTGTCGTCGCGGTAAGAACGTGAAGCCTAATAAAATGCCGCAGTTGGTGGCTAGCCCACGACAGCTCGTTTTTGAGAGATCTCTGGTACTGATGGAGATATTGTAGGTTCAAATCCTACTTGCAGTTGACATTTTTATAAGACTAATACATTTTAATTTCATAACACTGCCAGTATTAATAAACATAAATAACAAAGATACCTTGCTTCTGCTTGTGAAAGATACATCTTAGAACCTGCCAGAAGAGCTAGGATAACGCTGAGTGCACTAGCCCGGCTAGTGGCAATAGGATCAGTCACTGCGCAGTACGCTAGGGTGGTCTTGGCTGCGTCCTCTCGAAATAAATTGTTTTCATTAGGCGAATCTGGCAGCAGTGCCCACCAGTAACCAAATATTTCTTTTTTCTCTTTCACCTAAAATTATAACACAATTTGACTGGTGTCTGGAAAAAATCTTAGATGAGTCATTTGTGTTTATAAATAAAGCCCCGAAAAAGTGGTGGACTTCCATTTTTTGTGTATTTCCACCAAAAAAAAAGCAAATAAAAATGCACCACTTAAATAGCCCATCAAAACACTATCATAAGCAATATGGCGTTGCACTGACTTCAGATACGTCACCCGACAGTAAATTAACATCAAAAGTATGACATGTCAGACATTATTTACTGTATAGTGACGTCATCTTAGATACAGACAATCCCGATCGCTTTCAATAACATGGAACCAGCTTAAAAAAAATGTTTTATTTTCGGATTATTTTTTATAAATAATCTATTAAGCTTAATAATGCAAATTATTTCTGAGGTTCATAAATCTATGCTGAAAACCATAAATAAGACGTTATTTTTCACACTGTCAAATAGCATATTGCACAAACTTGTTTTCATTTTGATTAAGTAACTTACTTACTCTACACTCTACTTGCAGTTTTCCAGCTTGGTGGATATGGCCTGAACACTTCTCATTCTTAGAGGAGACTCAATGTCAGTATTGGTCTATGTATGGATGTAATTGGTAACAAACATGCACTTACTAAAACATACTAACCTTAAACACCACCAAAAACAAATTGGAAGCACTTTGTCTGACTCTAGATTTCAAAGCAATGAGTTTAGCCTCTCTTCCATTCTCCAAATCAGACATATCCGAATCACTGGTCAGAGCCCAGCAGTTTCTTGCTTTTTGTGGCTCCAAATAATTCTGTGATGCAGGTTTGTAAGCCGAATTGTTTTGAAAATCCCCCACATCCTTCATCAAACTACGATCTGACACTGGGATTTCCTTCCGTAAACTTTCAATGGCATTGTTTCTCTGTTTTCTCAATTTTTGTTTCTAAAATATGGATAACACTTAATTACCATAACACTTAGGTCTTGATAGAATTTTTTATTATCTGCTTAGTTGTTTTTAATATTAACTTAGCATATGCGGAATGCTATTATGATGATGATGAAATTATATAAGACAAAAAAACATTGATAAAAAAGGCTTAAACATAATTGGCCTAGATAAGAAATTTAACCCTTCATGGATGGATGGTTAGATGAATGATATTGGCTATAGATCTATATGAATATATGTATAAATTATATATAGATGAATGATATTGGATATAGATTTTGGTAGGTGGTAGAGCCTGTATATGGTTCGCCCGGGGCGGTACCACCACCACACCCATTTCTGCCGTGAAATAATTGTTGTTCAACAATTGTGTTTTGGTCTGAAAGGTGTGGATGCCGGCTACACTCATACAAGAGGCGACCACCTTAGTCCTCGAGGGTAGAAACGCGTTTTGCTATCTTTTTGCTATCTTATAACATTTAAAAAAATTAAAAAAAATGATCAAACATGTTAGAAGGCAATAACAATAACATGTGAGTTATCTGCAAAAATCCTTATTTTGTGGATTCAATATTCTAATTACCCTTTTTTCCTACTCAAGTCTGGTTTATGTTACGCCTCACACATACACTGTTTACCTTTCCTCCTTTAGGATAACTTTTCACAGGCACAGCTGCTACCGTTTGTTGTGAGGGCATTATTTTTTCTGGTTTCCCCTTTTGTTCAACAAGCCCATACAATATGAAATGCCTGCAAATACCTATTACCTCTGGTAATGAAAAATCAACCTTTTGTTCATTAAAATACAGATGAGATAAAACTCTTAATGCTGATGTAACAACCTGAAATAGGAATACATAACATTATTATTAAAAGATATTTATTTCATTATGATTATTCCAATCCAAGAGCTGACTGTAAGAAATTGGTAGGTTATTAATAGATTACAGTGCTTTGTAAGATGATAAAACTGTACTAATTTTAACTGATTGAATACTGTAAAGGTTAAAGGCAAATATCTGCCTGTTAGAAATATGAACTTAAAGTTGAATGCTCAAGTTTTTCCAAGCTCCAAGTTTAAGATTTTTTAATCTATCTATCTCTAATTCCAGCTTATACAAATACAGATAGACTTACTTTACAATAAAGGAATTCATCTTGAGATTTTGAGTACCCTTTCATCAGAAATCTTAGAATTATATTTGAAATATGTTCTTTAATATCGAATGTAACATAAACTTGTTCCATTTTGCTGTCATCTAATGTTGTTGTTAAAGAAATAATGCTTTTTAAAGCTGTTAAAGAGGTTTGCAATGGGTTCTGTACACTTAAATTATGACTTTTGTCCATGTTGATCATGTTTAGCAGGATACCTTGATGTCCTATTAATTCATTGATGAACTGTAAACAAATATTTAAAAATTTCAGTAACAGAAATGATATGAATATTAACAACAACAACACATACACAAGTGCTCATTTACTTATGTGTACAGGTGTTTAATTTGATAATTAGTTGAAATAAATTTACTGTACTGACAGACCAACAAAACTATATGACTTAAATACAAAACAATAGGACATACCTTAAGACCTGCAGCTGGATCACAATGTAAAATACATTGCAAGTTATGGAGGATATCAGGCGTTATTATATCCGAACACTTTTTCAAGCAGTCTATATGCCATGCTATGGCCTGCCACAGGCAGTCTCTTGAACATGGTATGTTTTGCTTTGTCACCAAGTTATTAATTAAATGTGATGACTTGGCAGCTAAAAATTCATCAACGGGTCTTATTTTACTACTTAGTGCAGATACTAGCGCAATAACATCCTGGAAAAAATACATTTTTAAATGACTCATTAAACTAAAACACAATAACATTACTTAAGTAACCATAAATTTACCTGTTTTCGGATAAATATCTCCGTTTTGAAGGTTTTAGCATTCAATTCGTCTATGAGAGTGTTTATCTTTCCTTTATTGTATTCTTTAATTGAGAGAAGACTACACAGTTCTTCAGACACGATCGAGAAATTATCAGGTTTCATGTTATCCATTTCTCTGCGAATATGAACTTAACAATATACTTATCATGCATATTATGAAATATACTGACATTTACAGCTGCTTTGCAATGTAAAGGCATTCATACAATTTGAACTTTTTATAATTTCTACTAAGTACCTAGCACATTTATTTCAATATACAGTAATCATCAGTAATGCAGACAGCAGAATAATGATTAATGAACTAATGAATCAATTCTGTCAGTTTGACGGCGCGTGACACTGACAAATTGCAATTTGACATTAACAGAAACGTTCGCAAATCGGCAGCTCATTTTAACTATTCTATGGCCGTAAAGATAGAACCGTAAACACGTTTTTCGCCTGTTGACAATGCAGATATTTGATGAGGACCAATGTCTTGTCACTATTGCTCGAACGGTATATGCATAAGGCCTACCTGCACTGAAGTGTTGCACTCTAATACAGAAATAATCTGTGATGAAGCACTTAAAGTGAGAAGAGAAAATCGCATTTTGTTCCTATATTTCCAATAATGGTAATTCCATTAACATATTATATATCAAGGGATTTTTATTCCTTTGTTATTAAATACGTTAGTTGTACTGTACTTAATACCCAAGTATGATACTATACATAATTACATCACTGTTCGCGCTGATAAGCGAATTTAATGGGTGCATCATAAGTAACATTTTCAACTATGATTGTATGTTACCAAAAAAGTCCAAAACAAATCTAATTAATCACGCAGATGATCGCCACGGTGTATGATTCCTGTTGCTGGTCGTTTCGCCCCAATCCAGCCCAAGCAAAGGTCCACAACTCATAGTGGTGATTCTTAAAGAGCCATAATTATGGTCTAAGGCATTCTAAGGGGATGCCCCAAACCTACTTTTGTATGAGATGGTGTATGGCACTAGGCTGCGGCTTTGGCACTCTTCCTTTCTATCTATGTTACATAAAATCATTTGGCTGAATTTTCCAAGCATTAAATCAATTGTGACATAAAACAGAAATACGACCTACTTTGTTCAATAAAGTATCTACCTACGGTCTAATAATGATTTTAAAATGAAATAATTGTAATGACATGCTTTACATAAAAACGCCAAAATCAAGCCAAAAATGACAAATTGTTATATTAAAGCCACAGTTTTATAGTTGTTTTCAGAATGTCTCTATTCACTAAAATAAAAGAAAAAACACCTTCGCATCATCCTTGGGAAAGGATAGTAAAAAATGAATACTCAAACAAGATAAGTTATGGACACAATTCTGTCAACAATCCAACCTACCCACTCAAAAAAGAAAAGTTCCCTGCTAAAGACCGTGTACAATTTACTATAATTGGAAACATGATCACAAGCGAATTCAATTACTGCGTTAATTTAGTAAAAGGATTGTATAAATACAGATGGAAAAGCTTTGATAGTCCTATCATCAAAGGTATTTGATACATCAGTTATACTTCATTTGATTTTTGATTTCATGCAGACAGGTACCCATTTACTTCATAGGATGAATAGGTTCGCGCCGCGGCGACACCTGTGTGATTTAGAAAATGTTCTGTTGCTAACCAGGTATCAGGGAAAATTGGAGGAGGGTAGGGAATAGGGAAAGAGGAGAACAGAAGTGTTAATAGGTTAAGGAGGGAATAGAAGGGAGCTGCTTTGATGAGCAGCACGATTATTACAATAGTACATGAGTAATAGTTGGGTTGACAAGGACATCAAAAAATATATAAAGGAATTTAGTAAACTTTGTTATTATAGTGCACATAAATGCTAAGTTTATTATTACCTTTCCTGTAGGAGTAACATCCGTCGAATGGCCGAAAATATGGAATGACCTCAAAATTCAATTCGGCGGATCTGCTTATTGCTTGACCAGTCAAGTTGCGGTTTTACTAAATGACAAATTCCTGGGTGGCGAAAAGGAGTTAAAAGAACTGGTTGAAACCAAGTATACTTATCACATTATATTGGATTATCACAAGGAGGCTGTTGATCAATTCTCAAATTTTATAAATTTTCAGGGGGTAAGGTTGATAAGTCTGCTTTTATCTGAAGTTAAAAACCCACCTACCAGCTAGTGAATAAGTACATTCAAACCTATAAGTAAGTTAATAACAAATAAGTACATGCTACCTTAATTTACAGAGACCTTGCGCCTATATGCACATTTCAATAAATGGAGAACATACTGGAACTTTAATATTTATGGTGAGAAAACCTAGTACAAGTTATATTTCGTTAAACTATGAGATTCAGTTATTTTTATAATCGTTTACATTGGGAAGTCCACCTAAGATAGTGTGCCTTATTTCAGCTGTACGCAGATTTACTGCCTAATACGTGCGAGAACTTTCTCAGACTTTGTAAAACTGCAAAAGGGGGTTATTCAGGCACACCAATCCACCGTATTGTAAAGGATGGCTGGATACAATGTGGTGGATTTGGCCTAAAAGCCGTCGATTTGGCTTGTGAAAATTTCGTCGTGCCACATGACAGACGAGGAGTCCTTTGCATGGCTAATGATGGCAGGTAGGCTTTAGTTTATAGAACCAGCAGTTAAACAGTCTTATGTGGTCACCGTCGCCCATGGACACGGACAACACTAGAGGAATCGCTAATGTGTCGTCAGCCTTGAAAAAGAGCTGTTTTTACACCTTTTTGGAATAACTTCATATCATATTTCCCAGAGAACCTCAGATGGGAGTTCATTCCACAATTTACACTTATGTGATGTGGATTAAATTTCAATATACGTAGTGAGATTGTGAAATGGTGATGTCAGCATCACATAAAATGGGTCCTTAGAGCACTTGCAATACAAGAATGCCGGTAAGAACACGCAGAGGGAATGTCCCTCCGTAAATTGTGATGTTTTAGCCTGCCAGAGACCTTCGGGTGGTTGGCGGTTCTGACCGCGCGTTTGTACGTATATACGGAGTCAAACCGTGTTACACTTCTGTCCGGAGATGGGAGCATTATTCCATGTCAGACCTGACTTGTGCTTTGTAGAGTATGTGTAAGTGCTCAGCATGGAAGTATTGCCTCGCCCCGTTCACGACGTCCAGTTTCCTAGATGCTAGTTTTGCCTTACTTTCCAGCTGACCTCTGCGCATAAGCATAATATTTACAGTCATTATAACTTCTTATGTCATTCCATAGACATGTGGATTGTTCTACGCAATTTTTTGTTTTGCTGCAACCTGCTCCTTGGATGGCACGCCAATACGTGGCCTTTGGTCAACTCGTAGATGGCGAATCAACACTAAAAGCAGTTGAGACTGTGCCAACTTTTTATGAGTCCCCAACATCTGAAATTATAATGTACCAAACTGGTATTTTGAATATGGAATGCCAAGACATAGTGATAAACAAAGGCACCAATGAATACATTCAGGGACATATAGAAGACCTCATTGCTTTGGGAGAAATATTATACGAGGCAAGTAATTTTTTGATTGATTTTATGATTAACAATCTATCAAATAATACCGAATAAAATCTAAACTTTATATAACAGGAGCTTCTAGTAAAAGTATTTCTGGAGGCAGATCTTAAATACAGGGAAAGGCTTATAAAAGAAGAGCTTGAAGAGATCTCGGTGGAAGAGGAAGGGAGAACGGAGATCAGAGAAACTCGAAGGTTCCGTACTTCAAGGATCTATTAGATATTATCAATATCATTAAATAGTAGTGTTTGTATGTTAAAATAAAACGAACCATCATGCTAGTTCGCTACTTTGATCGCCGTCGGTGTAATTTTGAAATCAAAGTAGCAAACTGGCATCCAGTCGTTTTTAAAAGCGGTCATTGCCACCCAAAGAATTCACCTTTCGAAATTAATGCAACCCATTTTGGACGGATCGTATTGATAAATTCTAATGTAGAATTAGGCGGTCTTACCACAAAAAGCATTAGAATCGCATTTAACGCATTTATGGCTAAAACAATGTTATAACATTAGACTATTTTCAATAATGTTTACATTTAACATCGCTTGGTTTTTATGCTTTGGGAGCTAGAGTTAGCACTTTTGTGGAATTCAATGAGTATAGATAGTAAGAAGATTCAACCCCAAAGCATACATTTACTTACTAAACATATATTTAACAGGTTTATGCGCAACAAAGATGAAATGGACAAGCAGCTTCAAAAAGGCCAAGTCGAAAATCGGCGCGCGCAGTCGGCATTGCCAAAACAAATAGAAAAATATGAAAAGGATAACCGACGCCCATCGTCTGCTAAAAGCAACGCTGATAGTCGTAGGCGATCGTCCGCGATCAGTGAACAAGAGAATAACGAGTTTGATGTCGAGGTCTATGAATACGAACCGGAGGAAGATTCATACAAACATGTATCGCTCGGTGGCACTACGAGTATTGTAGTGAAACCTGAAAAACCATTCTATATTGCCCTTACCGACGTTCCTTACCCCGGAGATGTCGACTCCACTTTCGATTTGAAAAAGTGTGTATCTTATTTACATACATTTCTTATCTAAACGTGCATACAGACTTTATGTACCTACAGTACCTAGTAGAGTCTGTATGAAATGACAATAGATAAGTGTGGACGTACCAACAAATTTTTGATTTAATTTTAAATTTGAATCAAAGGTGCAATTTCTTCATTTATCATCACGCCATGGCTAAAAATAATTATATTATTGGGCCTTGATTTTTGTCATATTTGCCCAATCCACACCACACTAGCGCGTCCATATATTCGCGCGGCTAGGTGGTCCCTGAGTTTATCTTGGACCCCGATATCTTAACCTCTTGGCTATCCTCGCTTTTTCAGCGCCAACTGTAGGTTTACTAACCTATTGACAGCCTAGTGCAGGGCGCAGGTCTCGCCTCATAACTGAAGGTCTAGAGCGTACTTCACCACGCTGCGGCAGTATGTATTGGTGAAGTCGGGCTATTAGCATACATTTAATTGATTTCAGGATGTTACGAGGGGACTATTGCCTAGAAAGCGACTTGCAAGTAAATCCTGTTCAAGCGCATGCCAAAGAGCGTCACGGCTCATACGTGTCTGAAATATTCCAATATGACAATTCCGAACAGGGCTCGAGTACACACCGTTTTGAATTCTAAAACCGTTGAATAAGTTAACTATACAATAAAGCATTGTAAACTATTTTTCTATATTTAATTTGAGTAGCAATTTTTATTAGTTGCATTGTATAGATTTTTAAACGGTTTTTATTTTATACTAGTTTATTTTACAAATGTACGGGAGTTTTTAATAAAGTTTAGTTCTATAAAGACTTTTCATATTCTTATAACACGCCACATTATCACAATGCTTGGGTAAAGTTGCTTATCACATATTGTTATCTCATAATTACCAACATTCAACTTCAGACGACTAATTTTTACCATTTTTCCCAGATTCATCTCTGGATTCTGAGGACGAGTTGGAAATTAAGAAATATTTGAAGTAAGGGCTACATACTTGTTTGTCAATCATTAACAATATTTATTGTAAATACAATATGATAAGCAACCCGTCGAATAGCTTGTTTTCAGGATTCAATTTGTAAAAAGGTCTGCGCTTATTGTAAATCACCATGCGCCATCCTGCGGTAAAATAGTTTTTCAGAAAGAACATGAAAGCTTTTACTGTAGGTTTTACCCAAGGGTTACCTACCTAAACACCTAACATACCAATGGTCTCGCAGAATTTTGATTTGATAAATGATTGTTAACTTATTTTAAAAAGTACCTCTAATATTTTTTAAGAACATAGTGTTTAGTATTGTGCGAGCCGAGTAGATCGAGTAGAGTGAGGCTTACATTGTCTCATGTGTATTGTCACAAGGTATGTTTTCTGAGTGTCTTACACTCAACGGTACTCCGTATAATGGAGATTGGAGATCCGTTGGTGGTCTAGGTCCATATGGCAGTCGTAATACGTATAAGTGTAACTAGCATAAGTCTCGTTAATAACAATTAACGTTTGTAACAGGCATAATGTAGACCGAGTGAGCTTCGCCGGAAACATCGTTAAAGGGATTGCGAGAGGATACGGGAAAGTCAATATTTTCGAAGATGCCAGGAAGTAAAACCGTTACATTTTTTTAGATATTTATTGTAAAATTGCTTACGGATTACAATTTTTTTCTATTTTAGGTCTGAACTAATAACGGAAGACGAGCTAAAAAGACTTAGGTAGATGCATTGTGGTGTTATTATTTGAATAAAGTTATAGTCTTGATCATTTCATTAATTTAGGTCTCTTTGCATGACAGAATTTCAGTCGATTACAGATCACGGGAATGTACAGACAAGTGAGTTTAAGACTTACTTTATTTACGTAATTTTTTTTCCCTACCTTACCGAACTTTTTTCTGTTTATTCATCTTTTAGAAAAGTTTCAATAGCTATGCCGTATGACAAAATAGAACAACACAAAATTAAAAGGCGCCAAACAGGCTTCGTAAGGGCCGAGGACTTGGAAAGAATCGGTATATTACAAAAATCTAACAGTGCCCATACAATGGCCGAGGAAGAGGAATCCGCAACAACAGTTAGGTAATAGAACACCAGCCTCACTAGACAAGTGGCATAAACGCTAGGAAAAAAGAAAAGAATAGAATGTTAAATGACAGTATGTCGTAATCCGTGCCTGCTTAAGGTATGCCGTAACCTTACGGCAATCCTATATAACATTAACATTTACATTAACGAATCGCTTCGGACCGACTGCTACTTGTCTTGGGGGGCTAGAATGCGTCGCTCAGTTTCAGCATTCAGCTATTAACATAACTTGAATCCGATTCTCACATTCTTGTGACGGCTCCTTGATTTACACCACCGCGGCAGTCGAAGAACATCCACTTCGCAAAATGTGTACCTGAACCAGAACTTGACCGGTTTTTCTACTCATACAAAGGACTATAATGTTTATTGGGAAAATGGGATATTTTTTTGAAACAGGACTTTTGAGAAATGTGTGAGAAATTGACGTTTTGTGTTCGGTAGACATTTTGCGAAGGGTAAGTTCTGCAACGGATCCCCCGCACCAATGTTAAGCTGTGAAGTACGAATTGTATCTTAATAGTTGTAAGTAGGTAGGTAGGCAGGTAGTAACATGTTAATATCCTATTTAGAAAAGTTCGCATAGCACCGTCCGCAATAGCAACGCAGACGGGCACGAAGCCAAACCGCAAGCAGACCGGTTTCATAAAGCCAATGCTCAAAGTATCGGACTTGGAGGTCCCCAGGCAGTCGGCACTGTCTCGTCTGTACGAGGATGTTGACGTCACGCCAGATGAACGCGGACCAACACTGAAAGATTATAAGTGAGTAGGTATTTAACATCTCCTCTGAGACCTTTACTTTTTTACTATGACATAATATTATGATTCTTCAAAAAGGGTGCAAACAGAGCTTTCCGTCAGGGCTGTCGACGTATTAGATATTCTTCTGATGTTGACTGTTTATCGGCGACGGTGACAACATGTCATCAGCTGTCCCGGCTGCTTGTTCGTTCTTGCAATATAGAATATGTGCATCTATCGAGTGCGTGCCTATTAGTATCGTAAGCTGTTAAAATATCACTTGCTTTACTGAGAATTTTGTGAGGAAACCTATCGGCCTGAGAGTTTATTGTTCTCAAAGACATGTGAAGTATGCCAACCAGCACTTGGCCAGCGTGAATGGTTATAGCCTTAATCCTGCTCATCCTGAGAAGATGCCGTGCTCAGTAGTGGGCCTGTGATGGAAAATGTTTGTAATTATCGGTTTTTGTAGTATACAGCGCCTTCCAGTTTGCCATTACCTGGCGTCCCGCTTCCTTATACCGCACCCCTGGACACGCCCGCTCCACGGTACCGAGTAGCCGTGAGCGGATGGATGCGGTACAAAGAAGCGGAACACGATGTAACGGCAAACTCGAAGCCGCTGTAGTAGAAACGTATCCATATTGTATCGTATTCCTTCTCACACTTATAATGACTACAATAACACGAATTTTTAAATGTTTGTTTTTTTTAGTAGATAAGTAGATAATTCGAGCACCTTTTATATTAGGCCCTATTCAGAAGTCCAGCCTAAGCACATGTTACTCATGTATTCACCCAACTCTCGTATAAAAAGCGAAGACAGCGCCAGGGACAAGTACCTACGCCACATGGCGTCCGACCACTGGTACGCAATGAGCTTGCAACACGGCAAGAAGGTCGCTTGCAAAATATCATCCGACTACGTAAAGACCTTAGACCAAATGCAAAACAGAGGAGAAAGTTCCATTCGAAGTGTGGAGTTCGCAAGAACGCGACCATGCATCTCGGTGTCAGAGTACCAACTGAAAAATCAAAAATATTACGAGGAAAATAAGAGTGCAACTAAAATAGTAACGGTCATGCCGCCTTCATCATCATTTGGTAAGGTTTTTTAAGTTGATATTGACGCCACCATAGAGAGCATTATCGCAATGGTAGAGTGGGTAATACAACTATGTTAAATCTGTCAATGCGTCCTAGCGTGACCCGGATTATGGTAAGATGCTAAGTATTGGGAAAAATCCATGAAACAGCCAGTTGGGGTACATGGAACAGACGGTACAGTGTAAGCTCCCTGTTCTCATGTTCTCATAGAATCTATGGTTTTGTACGACGACTTACTAAACGTTAGGTTTTAACGGCGCATTTTGGCGTGAGATCCGCGCCAACCAGTGGTCTAGTAACATATTGATAATGACAATGGGCGTCAAATAACACAGGTTAAAAATAACTACATGTACCTACTGTTCTAGGTGTAATACACTAATTACTTTATATTTTAGCTAAAAAGAAATCTTCGGGTGGTCTGCGATTGCCAGGAGACACCCCTCTTTACTCTATGGTGGAAGTATGTATTCGTTAGTACTGTTTTTATAAAGCCTTTGAAGAATTTAATGAATACTAAAGTAAAAGAATTTTCTGTTTTAGATTAAGGATCACAAATGAAAACATTATTCAAGATTTTATAAGTTCATTTCATTATTTTTTGTAAGAGGTATTTCTTGATAACAATAAACTAACTTCTCAACAAAATACTCTTATTCCAATCCTATACCGCATGCAGACATGCAGCAACAGTAAACAAAAATAAATTATAATAAAAAAAACATTTAAATTGCACTATAAAATTTCCCAACACAATTAAATAAATACTACAAGGTACATTACAGTTACATAATCACAATATCAATAGCTTGCGCACGATAATCAATTGTATTTGTATGAGCTCTATTATTGTATGTAGAGATTGGTAGTACCGCATGGTACAAAACTTCTTACAAACGATCAGTCATGTCCTTTATCCTAATTGCACCCGCGAACGAACACCGATTGAGACAAATCACGATATGACACTGACATTTAGCACCTCCAAAATAAACCGCCCGGGTGTTATGTCCATTTTCCATAATTTCCATAAATTAATCTATAAAAGAACATTAAGAATCACGTATTAAATGTGCAGTAAACCAATCTAAAGAGCATCAAGGAAATTGTGGGTTTTACTGGTCAATTAAGTGGTCAAAGTTAGGTCAACGCATATACGCATATATGCAACGCAACGTTAATAAACGCATTACAAAAATATGCGCAGGTCATATCAGACAGTCAATTAAATAATTTCAAAGTCACGTTTGAGATGTCTGTAAATTAATGCCTATCCTATATCCAAATAAACGGCCGCATACTATTGTCACTGGTAGGTGAATTATCACAAAATATTTTTTCAACCATCTATAAAGTCAATAAAATAAGTAGTTTGTTATTATAGAGAACGCAGTAAAATGAAAACAAACAAAAACTGTTTCTCTAAGGCCCTATTCCGAACGAACGCGAGTTACGCGTCTACGGATTATAACGATTCACGCACGACTAACTTGTAAGTGCTCATCACACGAACATCGACTCTCGGCTCGACAAATGCGAAAATACGTGCAAATAATTTAGTGTAACGCTAATAACCTAATAATTAATAACCAATCGCAGTGCGACGGAAATCTAGCTAGCGAATCGTATGCACGCACTTTACGCGACGTCCAAAGTAGTCGCTAGCCCGGCCAGAACATCGACTTCTTTGCTTAGCTTACGAGGCCGACAACAAACGGTTCCCGACTCATACCGGCTAGGAGGCGGCAACGCGAGTCGTGAGTGCAAGGATATTTGTATACACAACAAACGTCTAAGACCCAACAACACAGCATTTATTGATCACAAAACTGCCTGTCAAGAGTCGATCTTTCGCTCACCTACTAATGCCCGATTTTATCAAGTATTCCTTAAGTTTGAAGGGACCCCTAATTATATTAAAGGGTCGGATAGAAGTTTACTGCTATTTTACCGAAATTAAGGAGTTACAGGGAGGAGGAGACTTTCTGCTAAAATCTAGCATATGCTTCGTATTTTTTGAAAAGCGTAAAAATGTATAGAGGCCTTAGTAAAACGGTTTGCTGACAAAATTGATCTAAGTAATGGACAGTACACACCCGAGCGGGGTAAGATTCACAATCACACTTCAGTTCCCGAATCCGTGGCCGTGACCGTGGCCGAACGTATTGTTGACGGCGTTCTGGCTGGCCCGCTGGGTGCCGTCGGCGGTGTTGTCGCTGTTGTTGCCGTTGGTGCTGTTGCGCGTCTCCAGCTGCTGTTGCCACATCGACGCGTAGAAGCCGCCTTGCGCCAGTAGCGTTTCGTGACTGGAAGAAATGGAATTGAAAGGATCGGGCACAGCGTGTTCGGTTCGCATGCTGTGAAAACGCCAAATTCATATCTGTCGTAAAGCAACTGTTTTTGATACAATTGGTTTTGCACGAAATGCTATTTATGGTAGGTTGCCAACTGATCAAGGCATTTATTATCATTATCAACCTATTGTCTACAACACATTAGCGGTCCTCTGCAGGGAACGTGTCTCTCTACACAATTGAGGAGGCCTAGAGCATAATCCACCACGCTTCTCTATTGCGGATTGGAGGAGGGGATAGTCAACCCATTACCGATCCATTACAGAGCCAGGGGTCTCCGAATAAGAAGGCTTAACGTCATATCCCATCAGCCTGGCCTAGGGCGGGTCGGCAGACTTCACCAGCCCTTGATAACATCAGAGACCTCTAAGTAGTGCAGAATAATTATCTACTCGGCTTTCAACATTTATTCTTACGTATATTATAAATGTGGTAGATAATCTACTCTGGTTAATAGTGTCATACTATACTCAGCTGACCTATTGAAACTGATTTATTAATTTATAGCTACTGAATGGACAATTTTGTATTCTTACTTTCCTCTCTCGATAATTTCTCCTTCCTTAAGAACTAAGATTTCATCCGCGTGGACGATGGTCGATAGCCTGTGTGCGATGATAAGCGTCGTACGGTTCGTACACACGCGCGACAGCGCTGCCTGTGGACATAAATATAACTTTGAAATATAGAACCGGTTCAGTGCGTGTCCAGTCACGAATCAGTTAGGCACGAACCAATATCTGAAAATATCTGGATATATCAGGTCCTCTGCTAAGCTCCTTAATTTATTAGTAATTGTAACTGGCTGTTAATAATGTGTTATTATTATTCTACTCTTTATGGTAAATATGGGAATGACATGATCACTATGTGACAAACTTCCTTCATTTACTGCAAGAAACGGGTTCTCCCCCACAGCTGACACACAGTCTGGTTAGTACTGGTGAAAGTTCTTTAACGGCCCAAAAACCAGAAGTACAAATATCTATAGTGTGTAAAATATAGATATCTCCAGGGATCATTATGGTGAATGACAATTACCTGTATATTTCTCTCCGTGTGTGTGTCAAGAGCAGACGTCGCCTCGTCCAAGAGAACTATAGCCGGGTCCTTGAGCAGAGTTCTCGCTATGGCTATCCTTTGCTTTTCACCACCGCTCAGACGCAGACCTCTCTCGCCCACCTGTGACGTTATGTTCAGTTTTATTTCACAAATTTTTATGTTCATGAGATTGTTCATTAGATACAATATAATATCTACCTGAGTATCGTAAGCGTCCGGGAACGTTAGAATTCTGTCGTGGATATCGGCGTTTTTGGCCGCTGAAATAATATCCGCGGAGGGTGCTTCCAAACGCCCGTACTGGATGTTGTACCTTTAATAAAACGAAGCACTTTTAAAATATGATAGAATGAAAAAAGTTGGATATTATTATGTATAAAGTAAACACATAAAATGAAGAGGGGTTAAGTTAGATTATGAATTCATGCGACGTTATCGTCACAAACCCTGAACGCTCACCTGACAGTGTTATTAACACGTGGTAATTGCACTCACCTGACAGTGTTATTAAAGAGTGGCAATTGCACTCACCTGACAGTGTTATTAAAAAGTGGCAATTGCACTCACCTGACAGTGTTATTAAAACGTGGTAATTGCACTCACCTGACAGTGTTATTAAATAGCACGGTGTCTTGCGGCACCACGCCGATGTTGGCGCGCAGAGACGCCTGCGTCACGGTGCGCACGTCCTGCCCATCCACCAACACCGCACCCTCGTTCACGTCGTAAAAACGGAACAGGAGGCGCATTATGGTCGACTTGCCCGCGCCGCTAGGACCCACCTGTAGAATATTTAACAAATACTTTTTTTAAACACTTTCAAACTCAACGAGATTAGGACAGCGCTAGGATTCCTTGTGCTGCGAGTGGCGTACACTCGCAGACAGTGAATGTAATGAACGACTAAGACCCAAGTACAAACATATATCTGCCCTGGCCAGGGAACAAACCCGGGACCCAGGCCGCGTCAGTCGGGATCACTTCCTATGGGACATGGAGTCGTATACTTTTTTATAAACGTTGCAGAAGTCTGTGTGTTGCAATTGTCAGTCACGATGTCGGTAGCATCTGACACTCAATTTAAATTGGTTTGCAGTATTCGAATTGAACTACCCAATAACGAACTTCATCATTCAAGTAAATAAAAGACGAAGCACACAGCGAGCACTTAAAAATCATAATGACGGCCTGATACGACGAATAAGGTAAATCTCACATCCAGCGCATCCTTCACGTCAAGAGTCAACGCGGTTGAGGTCGAACGAGGTCTGCATGTCTTCGAAGTTTTTATTGGTTGTGGATTTGAGGTTGTGCACTAGTCTCTCAGGTATCCGAAACCGAATGGTACGTGATTGAATTCGACGCAACGGTGGCGCACACGCAGGTTGGGCGCGACCAACGCATCCTTCATGTCAGAATCGACACGCATGAGTTCGAACATTTTCTCCATGTCTACGAAGTTGTTGTTATCTAGGATTAATTCTTACCAGAGCAACAGTAGACCCTGGGGCAACTTTAAAACTGACGTTGTTCAGTACTAGTCTCTCTGGACCGTATCCGAACGACACGTGTTTGAACTCGACGCCACCGTGGCGCACCATCAGGTCGGGCGCTCCCATTGCGTCCTTCACGTCAGAGTCGACGCGCATGAGGTCGAACATGTTTTCCATGTCTATGAAGTTCTTTTGGATAGCTCTGTAATTAGGAGAGTACAAATAAATATTACTACGAATCCTCGCAATACACTTGAAAATTGTGGAACGAGTTTCTGAGGTTGTCTCAATGGGCGGATTATGTCAGGGGTTCATCGAAAAATGCGCAAAATGGACTATCCTTCAGGACCAGCGACACATTGTCCCCTCTATTATTGCTTGTGTCCATTAGCTACGGTGACCACTTACAATCATGGCTGCTGGTTCGTCGTTCAATTTTTGATTTTTTTATTTATTTATATTTATTAATTTACACTTAGACGATTCTTGTATTCTTTCAGACGGTTAAAATGCTTAAGACATTCGCCTAGGCATACAATCCATCTGGCGTTATTAAAAGTAAACCACTACAGAATTTGTCCACCTTTAATCCAACCACCCTGGGAGCTCTTTTAAGGTTATTTTCGTCAAGAACCATGCTACACCGCACTTCTGTTATTTAAATATGGTCGGGTAGTTTCTGGCCATAATCCCTACAATCATTTATTAGAATGAGTCTTTTCTCAAGCCGAAGAAGACTAAGGTTGAAGTTCGTAGTTACTATTCGAGTCGTATTCACCTATAATAAGTTCCAAACCAGTTGAGCGGCACGTAAAGTTGTACGATGTAGGAAGCGAACAGCACGTAATCACCGACAGTCAACTCGTTTGTTTGAACCACCATAGAAACGGCCAACATAGATCCGGCAAGCAAACCTGAAAAATATAATAACTGCAGTATGTAGACTATATCTGTCACCTCCGGACCATAAAACGTCACAATACAAAGAGAAAATAAATACATAGATAAATAATATGCACTTCGTCACTGATCTAAAAATCACTGACCAATTCCATGTTAACATCTAATTTTGTCACGATAGACAATACCTATCTTAATCATCGACCATAAAAAAAATACCACATAACCTTTATGATCCAGGGTAGGCCGTGAGAGTAAAAAAGACGGAGGAATAAACTCTCGGCACTCTTTGGTATGATAATGAACAAATACGGCGATAATGCTATGTGAAGCTTTACACTGGTACTAAAGACACTACTCACTAAAACTATGGCATGGACGTATACAGCTGCAAGATAAACCAATTAATAACAAAAAAAAATACACAAAAAAATCACTATACATACCGCCACAGATTATTATGTTTTGAAGTATGTTAAGCATGTTCAGGGTGACCAGAGATTTAAACTCCTCTTTCTGAAACAATACATTATAATTTAAGCTTTTATTATTAATTATTATATTATTTATTATTAATTTAAGCTTTATTATAATTTGTGGTGCTCCAGCCCACCTTTGGGTTTGTTTGGTTGAGTTTGGATCAACAATCCCAGGTTTACTAATAGGTTAGAACCCCTTAGTTTACATATGGCTCAGTTTGCCTCTCTGTCCCACTCACCTGGTAGTTACATATAGCGTCTCTATAGGAGAAAACCTCGTAAGACTCCGCGCCGTAGTACTTGACGGTCTCGTAGTTGAGCAGCGAGTCCACCGAGCGCGCCTTCTGCTCATTGTCTGCCAAGTTCATGCGCCGCTGGAACTTCGTGCGCCACTCCGTCACCGCTATCGTTGCGACTGAAAAGTGTACCTAATGATTTTATCATGTTCGTTAGAAACCAAAGAAAATTAATATGAAAATATTTAAAAATGCAATATTTCACGGTGTATGTGAGGCGGTGGAAGACGGTATCAATCCCCGCCAAACGGCAAGGTATGATTTATAAAACTAAAAAAAAAAAAAAATACGTCAGCGATATAGATTGTCCATGGGCCATAGTTCCATGGTCAATAGACCAATCCGTAGCCCAGTAAAGTTTGGATTGTTTGTGGTTTCAAGTGTAGCCATGCGACGCGCAACATGGGGAATCATAGTACGTGAGTGACACTGTGAAAATGTTTACCGGTTTATGTAGTGACTAATCAAATCAAATCAAGTCAAAACTTTTTCATCATGGTAACACCTAATTATGTCATGATAGACAATATGGTAATAATGCTGGTGCTGGTGCTGGTGCCCTAGCAAGTTTTAAACAAAATTTAAAAATAATGGCTGATAGAACATACGTTCTACAGTGCCGAAGAATGTATGCTACTCAAATAATCATTTATTACTACTAATTTTAATTATTATTTGTATACAGACTGTGTATGCAAGATGTGGCGTTGAAGTCCATTATTATATCTGACGTGTATTATTCTACGAATAAATGACTATTGACTCACTGATATAAAACACCATAGTCCCGAACACGATCAGGCCGAACCACGCGTTGAACTGCGACACGAAAAACACGACAGCCACTACGATGTCTATCAGCGTCGGCGTGATGGAGAACAGTATGTAAGACAGCAGATTGTCTATGGAGTCCGTACCGCGGTCCATCACTCGCAGGACTTCTCCGGTCTTTCGCGACAAATGCCACTTCAGCGGCAAGTCGTGGAGGTGCCGGAACAGTTCTAACTGGAACAATTTCCTTTGATGTTTACATCAAGTGGTACGACTACACTTTGGCCGCCCTAAACGCATTAAAAGGGCGAAATGACACTCATTACGCCTGCACAGGCAAAATTGAGAACTATAATTGAAATTCACCAGGTTTGGTTATATCTGGAAAGACAGCTGGGCGAAAATATCGTCATTCTACTTATACCTCTCAAGCTGTAGTCAACGTTTTGGTGAGTTTCGATATTTTTATTAGGTACTTGTTACTAGGAACATTTATTGCTCGGTACCTATATAAAAGTTACCACTCTTTGAGCTTGTAATTGATGAGTTTTGTAATCATCATATTTAAAGAATGGTAAAGGTTTTTTTAACAGTTTAACAGTGATGATAGCCAAGTGATTAAGCCTTCGGCCTTCTTCTTGGGGGTCCGGAGTTCATATCCCAGGCACTCACCCTGTGAGGGGACCCGTGCTCAGTAGTAGACCAAGGCCTACAACCCATCAAGATGGGTAGGTACTTTTATCATACAACCCATCAAGATGGGTTGTAATGATAAAAGTTTTTTTTTATCTACCTGCAGCTCCCTAGTAGTATACTGTTGCACTCGAATCCACAGGAACGATCTCATGTTGTTGAGAAATCCCATCCCGCCGGTGCCGCCGCCTTGCAAGAACTTGAAGAACACATAGACTAGAACAAGGTCCCAGCAAAACCGCAGAGGTGGAATTGATAGGCTGTCCACTGTAAAACAAAGATATGTCCATGTATTATTTATACCATTTGCTATTTATACATACAGATGCTCCCCCTCTCCCCCTGCAGCCGAGGTCTAACCTGAACCATGTACACTTAGTAAAGCTTTTGTTAATGATTACTTACGCCATGTACATTGTTCTTGAAAAATTGCAAGTATCCGACTGGTTAAGATCTGTCTTCCTGTTCCGGGCGTTCCGGGTTTCAAACCTAGGCCTTTTCGTATTTTGTGTGGTGCAATTATATATCACTTGATTTATTGGTGAATGAAAACATCATAAATGTTTCCCCACGGTGTTCTTGCTTAATATTTCGAGTTCTCTGCATTTTGCTTAGCACCATCGTGCAAATACTAGCGCTTACAAAAAAAATGCAGGCGGTGAATTCGGACCATTCGGTTGGGTACTACGAGGCTACAGATAACTACACAAATGCTGTTAACATAAAAATAAGTGGTACATCCTTCTCAGTTTTGGATGTACAACGAGAAATAGTGGAGGTTCTCTTCGACGTTTGTATGAAAGAACTAAACATGGCTCGCGGCTCCGCTGGCGTAAATGTTGTTTTTCCACACAACCTTTCATAACCAATTTTTTAATTTCATTTTTATTTACCACTTGCAGTGCTTATAGCTTATGCCAAAGCGCACTGCAAGTTAAAGGTGTAACACTAAAATTTTACCCCTCGGGGTGGAATTTCTAAAGTGGAGCTCGTCGTTATACAGAAAACCTACACGAAAAATCTCAAGTTTCTACACCCAGCGGGGACGTTGATATCGTTTCGTTCAGTTTCATTTTTAAAATAAATAGAGACTACTGACTAACGCATCCAGGGAGAATCCTTATTCTAGTGCTCTGTGAGCGCACCCTTAAATTCACCTGGAATAAATCACCCGGGTAATGTAGGTACGGATAACTGTGGTAGGATTTTGACGCCAAGACAGGCCATGAAAATAATTACAGCATTGACAATAATTCATCAGTTCCATCCGGGTAATCTCACTATTACCTACTGTAATTCATGTACACTTCCGTTGGTCGTAAACAAGTCTTGAATAGTAATAAAAAGGAATATGTTATCATCAATTCACCTACAAGTTTTGTACGAAAAGAGAGGTCAAAGTATATCGGCTTCGCGATAATTGCGTGAAGGCGATAACATTATGCATTGAATGTCAATATTATGGCCATCTTACCAGTAAATAAAATTGGAGTGCCTGTCTGTAATACTAAAATTAAGGTTCATAATGAAAAGAAATATGCTATTGAGTTTTTTTTGTTGCCAATAGGCTCCGAAACCATTGAACGGATTTCCTTGAACGTTTTCAGGGATTACAGAGGGTTTTGCCTGTTTGTTCGGTTTGAGGTTTTTTGTTGCGAATAGGCTCCGAAATCACTGCACGGATTTTCTTGAAATTTTCAGAGTTTATAGAGGGTACACTAACTTACCGCATAGGCTTGTTTTATTTCAATATCTCGAACGGTTTTTAGTAATAGCCCTTAGCGTCTGTACCTTAAGGGTCCCATTTATTTTACCCGGCCTACATTAATATATATCCTACATAAAGTTCAGCGAACTTTGTTTGTAATGCAAAACATCTTAACTGTTCAAATTTTCTGTAAGTATATCGGTATTTCACGCGGCCGAAGTCGCGGGCATTGCCTAGCAGGTAATAAGTAAAAACTGATATCTGACTAACTGATATCGCTTAACAATGGTTGACAATGATAATAACCGGGGACGAATTAATGTGTTCTCTGAAGCACGGAAACGCTTGAGAAATGTTGCCACTAACAACGATCGAAAATCCATCGCGGCTGAGGCGTATTGGTATCTATCGCTACGATTGACATTCACCGCATGCCTGTAAGTGCTTCCACGTATGATAAACATTAATTATATTTACCTATCTTCTTATTGTATATCGGCACGTACAGGTTGACGGCGCGGCCGGCGATGAGCGCCAGGATGCAGACGAACACGTACACCTGGAGGCACAGGCTCTTCTTCGGCCAGAGGAACGGCAGCAGGGTGCGCAGCTTGCCGAACACATTGCGAAACGTCGATCTGTTTTCATCCTGCAACAGTTCCACGCTTATAGCTCATTCTTAGAGACGGCAATTTGTCAACGGCAGCCGTCGACGCTCCGACTGCAGCCGTGGGCAAAATGGATCAACGACTATCTCCTAAAAACAACGTCCTTGCGTCTTCACATAGTTAAATTCAACTTAGTTTCGAGCGATTTTTTCGTTGCTGTCAATTTAAAATTAACATAGATTTTGGAAGTTTTATCGAGTGATATATATTATGTGCGTCATTGGTCGATTAATTGATTGGTATAGGTACGGACGGCGCGGCGACGGTAGCCGCCGAGTAGCCGTTAGGAAATTGCCGTTCGTGTCTACCGCGTTATTTAACCCTAATGGTGGACTAACGAAGTAGGAATCGGAATACCTATATGAAAACGGCCACCAGGCTTTCTTGTGTTGCTGTGTGCGGAAACAAACATTAAAAAGGACCGAGAGCTAACATCTACATATCTGCTAAACAAATGTCTGCCTCTGCCGGGAAACGTATCCAAAGCTCGTCATTTTGTCTTCGAAAATAAGAAGGCATAAATAAGGCTTCTAACTTCGAAACGTGATAAAATTAGGATTTGAAGTCGACATTAAATAATTGCATGGCCAAAAGCCGAATTACATATTTCACATCACTGTATATAAATTAGAAGCCAATCCTTGAATATCCCCGCCTTCCCTGTGACTTAGACCATTCAAAGTACGAATGTAGCAGAATAATTATACTTATATAGGTGTTTTATAGCGCTAGTTTCTGCAATAGTAAACATAACCTTGACTATATCGATTTACTCGTAAATAAAATACTACAAACGTTCATTATATTTTGTACGTTACTCTGATGTCACCGAGCATTATATTAACATAAACACCTTCTTCAGTTCATCATCTCCAGATACTTTTAAATGATTTTGATATGGACATGACATCTTAACCTAAGATTTGATAATTAATGATTTTGGCAGCTCTGTGGCATATGTCCTAAAAATCATTCAAATTATATGAGAATAGATAAGCAATACAACTTCGATGTACTGACATACAATTTCATTTTAAATGTTTTAACAATGAGGTAGAGCTCAATGGGGTCCCAAAATGCTTTCCTTGAAAGTAATTACCGTGAATTGGAGTAAGTATAATAACAAACGTCTTCACAGTCCCGTTGATTTTCTCTGGTTCAATTACTATTCCCGGGAGAATTGACCACAAAAAATAACCACGAAGGATTGGCATCAGACAGTCTGTTAGCAGATCAAAATATACCTTAGTATACTAAAGCAATACGGATAAGGTTATAAGATACGAGTACAAAAGGATTCCAAGACGATGATGATAGTCGATTATCTAAATTAATCAAACTAAAATAGAATTTGATAAGTATTGTGATTGGTGTAATTGTTTCATTTTCGATTTGTAAGTTGTTTTTTGTTTTGTTTGTTTTCATTTTGTTTGTTTTTATTTTATTTTCATTTTATTTCATTTTACTGTACCTACTTTGTTGGATTTTATAGCATTTTATTATTGTTTTTTTAGTGTATCGTAAACTAGCATCACAGAGCATGTTGTGATTACCTATAACTGTAAGAGCAGTAAGATGGCATCCTTAGCGGAACTGTGTTGAAGATTATATACGCTGTATCTTATGTTGGTGATCCAATAAAAAAAAAAAAAAAGCAAAAAAGGTACAGATGCAAAGAATTATAATTAGTAACCGTTTAAGATATTGAGATGAAACAATGGTATCTTAGCCTATACGGTAAGTTAGTGTATCCTGTACAATCCTTAAAAATTGAATATAAATCCGTGGTAGTTTTGGAGCCTGTTCACGCTATTAAAAAAAACGCAAACAGACAGACAACAATTCTTAAAACGGTTAAGTTATGTTATACTTATGTTTATATGTCATGTCATATAAACAGAATATTCCATTTAATTATTAACTTTCATTTTAATATTATTGTTATTTATGTACTGCATATAATGTACATGTTAAAGTTGTTACATTAAGTCAGTTTGGTACATAAATTATGCCCATTATCATGTGATTGCAAAAGTAATTTGAAGTGGGTTAAATAATTCCTTCTTAAAATTAATGTTAGATAATAATGTCATGCAATGATAAAAATATAATATATTTTTTTTAATGGTAAAATAAGATAAGATATCACAGACAGACACTCCAATTTTATTTATTGGTAAGACTTGTAGCGCATCAACACCAGCCCTTTCTGGTAGGCAACAAGTACATAGAAGCATAACTATAGCATTATACTTCTATGGACAAGTAACAGAAAGTCTACTTTTCAGAGGCATCGTCCGAACGAACGAACGCTCCAACGCAACCGCACTGTTGACAGGCGAAAAACGTGGGGCCTAC
>DWLO01000174.1:0-24891 GCA_018245335.1 Dalla quadristriga
AATGTAAAGGTAGCTAAATATATATCTATGAACATAATATAATACACACATCAAAAAAGTCTAAGCAAGATGCTTGCATCGAGTTACAAATTCTTCAAATTATATTGATATTTTCATACCAAAGATAGGTATGTAACCTTTTATGTGTCAAATCTCTTACAGGCTAGTTAAAAAAAAATCGATTATGTTTTGTTTCTTCATAAAATGCGAATGCAAGCGATTGTTAGACGTAAACATAATAATAAATAGCATCATTTGTACAAAAGTGTGCAGCAAAAGCAGGTATGTTTATCAAAGGAAACATAAACATGTGTTTTCTCAGGTTAATCGAACGATACAAAAAATGGTGTTCTATGTCATTCCTTGTACCTCACCTTACTCCTGTGTAAAATTACAGGGCAATCGGGGCAGCGGTTTTACTGTGAGGAAGCAAGTTTGTTTTTTGCTGTTTGAGCTTAGCTTAGTTTTTTTTTTACAGGCAAATATCGTCTTGAATTTAAAGTCCTCGTCTTGGATTAAATAATAATAAGCGAAATGATACCAGCAATTTTGGAATTCCAGTAAAGCTGGATCATTTATGAAAAATATTGCGGTTATATCCGAAGCTGTCAACATAGGCCAGTCACTTACAGCACCGCTGTCACTTTTTCCACGAAAAGAAGGAATTTAGTAAGCTAACAATCTGTACCTAGCGATTTCGGCCGCTAAGCAAAAGCTTTATCGGTCTGTAGCTCATGTCGCTGACCAGCTTTTAATAGAACTAACTCTTACTAACACGGTTTAATGACTACCTACTGTACTAACTTGAACTAATAATTATTTTCTTATAAATATCTAATAAATACTTACTGAACTGACAGACATACAGTATCAAGGTTATTTATTCAGTCTTATTCAAGGTTGGTTGAAGCTTTCATGGTCACGCGGCGTGTGTCAATCGTAACGATTCTTCTTTAAAAGAGTACCGACAGATTTTTTCCTCGGCATTTATCTCCCAGCCTACCCTAGGTGATATAGGCTAAGTATGTATTATTTTTATAAAGCCGATGACTATTTGTCTATCGTGACATAATTAGATGTTAACAGGGAATTGGTCAGTGATTTCTAGATCAGTGACGAATTGCGTGTTATCTATCAATGTATTATGTTTTTTTCTTGTTGTGACGTTTCTCAAGTGTCTGTAATTACCTTATGATGAAATAAAAAGTATTGATTTAGATATATTTTTTTTAACTGATCAGAGCTTAGCTGGCAGCTGAAATGGTGACCTCTTATAGCAACATTTCTTGAACGCCGTCGGTCCCGGTTGTTGTCGTTAGGAAACAGTCGCTAAGCATTGTCGGAGGCCTTTGGGCGGCATGAATACCTTCTGACACTCGGGTTAGTCACTGACCCCTTCACCAATCCACATTGGAGCAGCGGGGTGGAGTACGCTCCAGGCCTCTTTAGTTGTAAGGAGAGACCCGTGCCCTGCAGTGGGCCACAACATGCTCATCATCAGTACCACTGCTACTTTATTAAATTCGTTCGTTTTGCTTCTATATTTAAAGAAAATTTTCACCACGGGCGTGATCCGAAACTGCGACCTTTCCTAACTGTACTGAAAATGCCTTTTTCTAACTGGACTACCGAGGTGTCTTATCCTTCCGGCGAAACTTCGTAATCCAATATTAGCGTGACGTTCTCTATTTACGTAAACAAAAACTCGATGCTAAGATATTAAATTATAACATCGTTAACGTGTATTTGCAGTCTAGTTGATTATAGTTTAGTTGATTAAAACTAAGTACTTTGTGAATTTACCATGCGATTTTCGTAAATACCTACCTAATAAATAAAACTACTGTTTTTATTTTGCCCCATTATAGGTTTATTGTGTCCAGCTGTAGGCATAAAGATAGAAAAAACACGAATTTCTGTATGAAATCCATGGCCATATTCCAGGAGCTCATAAATGTAAAGTACACACCTTCCGCTATTTCCCCCTTCGTATCTTCAAACAAAATACGAAGCGAAAACTAGTACAAAGTACATATTTAGTGGAAAAGATCGATGGCGTCATTTGTTGGGCGGCAAAACTTACGATTCGTTTCGTTCGGGTTACAGCTCCCTCATGCAACATAAATACAAAGAAGTCGTAGACCGAAGTTCCGACGAATCCTGGTACAGAAAAACTAACGGAGCAGAAATGATTTCGGTCATTCGGGTTAACCACAGAACAGATATCGGACAGAAAACGGTCTCGCAAAATTACAAAATTAAACTATAATCGAATAATTCTGTGTTAATTTACAAATGTGGTTTAAAATCAGGCACCTACAGTTCGTTGGTCACCATTATCTAAATTAAGAGTTTTGAATTTTATCAACATTTTGTTAACTATGAATATTTTTGTAGTCTTTGAAATTCTTACAAACAGCCACACAGGCCAAATGCCACAAACAAAGTGGTTAGCCAGGTAAGGACACAAGCAATAGGAGAGAAGAGTTGTCAAACATGTTCGCTTAATTTCTGAGGAACCCTGTGGACTATGCCACTTAAAAAGCCTCAGAAGCAAGTTCATTGCATAAAAATTAATGCGCAAACTAAACTAAATTCAACCATGGATCCAATTAATCTAGCTAGACTCATGTTATTCTATTAATATTATAAAAAATAACATTTTTGAGAAAAAAAGATATGTATAAGGAAAAAGGACTAACGTTACTTTTTTTTTAAATTGCCACCAAATTTGGTAGAATATTGGGATGAATATTTGTATGGAAAAACGCAGGCAGAGCTGTGGGCATAGCCTTGCCTTCGATGTGCGGCAAGTGATGCCATCATAGGATAGAGGTATTGGCATGAGATCAAATAGTTCGGAGCACACGCCGTTTTAATGGCGACAGAATACACAAAAGGAAAATACCTAAACATGTCACCCCCAAGAGGCAGTCAATGGAAAATGAAATGATTCTAAGCCGACTGCTCGCCCCAAAACTCAAATAAGCATGAGTAATGCCATTCTATGCTGTTTTATCACAACCAGATCCTTATTTCACTAAATATTAGGATGTTAATGGCGTTGATTCGCCCTGAGTTGATTGAAATGTGAAATTAAATACGGACATTTTTAATTTGGTTGATTGTTTTTAAATGAGGACTCGACAACCAAATACGCTTACATTCTTTTCTTAAAAATAATAAAGCTTCTTTACACACTAAGAGTAAAGAAGAAATATCTTGAGTATATTTTGGAATAATATTGTGTAAATTCAAGTGCTTTGCAAGTTTGTTTAGTAAAGCCAACGTTTGTAGAAAACTATTCTTTTCATTAAAATCTTAGTGACGTATAGATGACTGACCAAATAAAGATATGAAAGCATTTTTTTTCATGTGTATTCAGTACCTACTCGTACATAACGTCTCCAGCTCGGTTTAAAATGTTACAATGATTTATGTTTCCGTACTTTAAATGTCACCATTATAACGACGTGTAACTTTTTACGTTTGAACTAAAAAATACTTAATCCAATTTAAACTGACTTTCGGAAATTTTTATCGTATTAAAACTTGACTATTAATTTAGATTAATAAGATTAAACTGACGTTTGACTTGACATTGACATTTGAGCAAATTGGTATGTTTTTGATAAAGGTAAAATTATTTACACACCCACAGTATGTATGTTACTTCTAGGGCTTAACCATGCACTCTCTGCTCTATAAAGTCGCCATATCGTCTGTTAAACAGAAAATTGACATAATATTTTTTTTTTGAAAATTGATACTATTCATAGCTAAAGTCTAATATCAACGATCTATTATGTGGTTGAAAGACATTTCTAAAATTTTACATGAAAGTTTAATGTCGCAAGAGTCATATTTCTCTACCATATTATGGTTATCCGCCGTTTTTATAAATTAAATAATTAAAATAAGTTAAAAAAGTGAGCTAGCATAAAATCATCCTGTAATCTTTTTGAATTATGCCACTTTTCTATTTAACCGACGATATGGTCTACTAAGGCATAATGTCTTATAAATCTGTCGAACACGGCGACCAAATGGTTAGCTCCAAAGGTATAATTTACAGTTTCTTACTAATAAATTACGAAATTTTCGAGGAATTGTTAACTACGTGTTAAAGCAAGCAAAGTAACTGGCCACACCAGGCTTGTAACACCCGCCTTTTCCTTAAGAAATCTCGAAATACCCCCAAAAAAACAACTAATTACAAGAACGCCTTGAGCCTGTCTCAAATTTATAGGTCGGCCATTACGTCTTGATTGGACCGGGTGTCGCTTTTCTCGAACTTCCAAAAACCGAAGGTCAGGACTTTCGAACAAATGTGGTGACTCCCTTGTACCATTTTTCCCGTGAAACTATTTTAATTAAAGCCGGTCGATCGGAAGGAGTTTATAGAGGGACAAATCGTTCGGGAGACTATAGATTGGGAATGTTCAATTTGGGAGGCCGGCTCTCGATGAAGCTTCGATGCGTTCAGTAATTGTTGTGGGCATTAACATTTACGGTAATGACCCAGCTCGGATTGATACGCTATCACGTCTTCGGCAACAAGCCGGAATTTACTCTGATCCGTTGCATAAATGTCACATTGGATAATCATGCCACTAGTTTATACAAGTCTATTAGCTATTTCGGATTTCCTTGAGTTATCATCATCATCACAACCCATGCATCCACTACTGAGTACAAGTCTCCTCTCAGAATAAGAAAGGTATAGGCAAAAGTCCACCATTCTAACCAACTGTGGGTTGGTGGACTTCATAATAATATGCCTCTGAGAACTTTACTTTTATGTAATTGTTACTACGAAACTTATTACTAACAGTCCTTTACCAACAGTCCTATTCAAATCTACGAGTAGTTACGACGATCCGCACTTGATCAGCTATTTTTCATATTTTTGAATGAATAAATGAATGAATATTTATTCCATATGTACTACAACAAATAACAACATATAGAAAATAGCAATAATAACACAGAAAACGATGAAAAAAAAAAAATTAAATAAATACACGTCACAAGGCGTTATGCCACCTAACCTGATGAAAGAGGGTCGCACTCAGACTTACGCGCAGTGTTAAAATGTCATTATTTATTAATGTTTAATTACTTCAAATCTTAGTAAGAATATATTTAATTACTTAACTTTCACTCGTAACTATAACTAGATATTATTAGGACTGTTGGTATAGGTAATTATATAGCCATAATGTCATATATAAAATATACAGGTATTTGTTATGAAAGTTATTATTTGTTGGTAGTCGGACTATAAAAGCATTAGTTAAATTAAGTCTCATGCGAAGTTTGTAATGCGTTGGCGCTCCTAAAGACTATATATTCCCGTTTTCACCAACCATTCCTTAGTTCAAGGGACATCTAGTTATATGAACCGGTCGGTTAGGGGTTTATTCTTATCACTTACAAAAGAGTCGCCTCCATTTAGGAATCTCCTCATTAGGGATAGTTGGTAAAACAACACAGAATCGCATAAATTATTGTTAGCTAAAATGGTTTTACCAAAAACCTATCGTACAAAGTAAACTAAATCCCATCAGTCACGCGCCAACATATCTGATTCAATAACGGGAGGTACATCTGTTGCGTCCTTTTCGAACGTAACATAAATAAACTAGGCCGACAACATCTTTAGATATATCGGCTTCAACTCTTTCTTTTAATAAGCCTTTTGAACGATGTGGAATAATAAATAAGTGAATGGAGACGAGTGTGGTAGTGCCTCGTACGTGTTGTGTACCGTAAAACATATTTTTTGCGGTAGGCACGAGACGAGGCTGGTTATGAATGTACCCTTATCTCACCCCTCGAGCTCACAACGGGGAGTCTAGCCTCCATAATGACGCGTCTCGAAAGATGCAAGCCTAAAAAACTGTGCAGCCTTGCAATTTTACGTTCCGTTGTTAGCTAACGTCCATGCGTGGACACGCACGCACACATTTGTAGTGTGTAATAAGTTGCATGAGACGCCACACCGCATAATAGCTGAGGAAATGTTGCTATATTTACAGAAGAATTTTCAAAGCGGAATAAAGAAAATTTTCCCCTGTCACATGTCATACGTTAGGCTCAGTAATAATAAATGCCACGCGACGTTTGAAATTCAGTTTGATTGCCGGGTTGGCCGACTATTGGCCTGACTACGTTGGCAGTGTAAAATGATATTTCCTGACGTTTATGATTATTATTTATTGATTAGTCTTTGAATATTTAAAATATGTGTCTGGGGTTTACAATACCGCATTGTAGAATACCGTTTTTTAAGTTTCTTAGTAAGATTGTGAAACGTGAGAAATTTGTATTTATTTTAATTTGTATTATTTCGTATTTCGGTATAAAAACTGTGACGTCATAGTAATACAACACCAGGTGTTCATGTATGAATAATGGCCATACAGACTATCAGGTGAACATTTGAGCCATTTTATTACCCCCTTGTGCGGCGAAATGACGGAGGCAAACAACACAAAAAATATTTTCAGATTTTTAATTACTGCCAATTGATAAGTTTGAGTTTCACCCATGAAATTTTGTGGGAGTAGGGATCCATCCATCATCCATACATGCATCAGCTTTTGAGTCAACTGCTGGACATAGGCCTTCGGTGGTGGTTGCCACTCCGAGCCTCTGTAAATGCATTTTTTTCCGCCACGTAACTAACCCTTAGTTAGGTTAACAGGATGGTTAGTAGTAATCATATAGTATACGTATACAATCCATGGGCTGCAGTGGACATTAAACGCTAGTTTATTTGTAAAATCGTCAATGCTAACCGTAATTATTAACTCATATTTTTTCAACAACTATTATATACACAATATTATATACATATTATAATTATATACACAAGATTGCATTATTACATTGCAAGGAACACAGAGCGGCAAATACTTCGAAATATTACCAAATACTCAGTTTTAATACGAAATAAAAGTTCAAAGTTTAAGCTCTCATTATGCACAGAGACTTGGCACTCATTAGCGGCAAAGTATTTACAATAAAAGTTCTGAGCTTTAAGTAGTTTACTCAGTAAGAAATTATTTAAATATTAAAAGTGGACCGTCTACGACGTACTACAACGTATATTTCTAAATTGTTTGTATGATAATAATTCAATACCGCAGATATCATGTTTTATAATCTTAATTAATAATATAATAAATGCGAAAATCAGTTCGTTTGTTTGATACGTCTTCGCGGCTAAACCATACAACCTATCTTCATAGAATTTGGTACAGAGATAGTTTGAGTCACGGACTATGACAAACAATACTTTTACACAGTTTAAACAGTTTTAAACAATAGTTCTAAACGAAGTTGCGGGCAACAGTATATAAATAACAATAAAATGTTAAACGCAAGTATTTACCCTGCATAAAGTTTACTTAAGAACCAAAACTTTATTTGACATGGTTATAACGTAAGGTAAGTATGTGGAAAGCCGCTCCTTTTATCCCTATTTCTTAAGTTTGAAATAGAACGGAGTGTATTCTTAAAGTATTCGTGTTTGTAGTGACAAGACGAAGCTGGAGTGTCTTTGTAGTCGCCCACCAGGGGCTTCATTAGACGCCGCCATCCTGCGCCGAGGGATTGCAACGTCACTCTTCTTGGATTCTCGGCACCGCATCCAATGTGAAATATATTATCCGTCTCTTGAACATTATAGGTGGATCTTATAAATAAAGGTAACTTTTATGTGAATTAAAGTACCTATTAACCTCCTAGAAAGTTCACTAAAAAGACAAAACTTTATTTGAAATGGCCATAACAAAGGGAAAATATGTGGTAAGCCGGATAGTTTATACTTGTTTAATCTCATTTAACGTAACGGAGTGTATTCTTAAAGCATTCGTGTTTGTAGTGATAAGGTGAAGCACGAGTGACTTTGTAATTGGCCACCAGGGGCTTCATTAGACGCCGCCATCCTGCGCCGAGTGAGTGCAACGTCACTCTTCTTGGATCCTCTGCACCACACCCAATGCAAAATGTATGTATTAAACAAAATAGCTCGAACTTGCAATTTAAAATCCCTGCTTGTAAGGATTTTATACTAAATAATTAAGTTACCCATGTGGCCAGTGAGGCTGCCGTTTGCTATTTTGATCACATATAAAATAAAAAATCTACAACCTCGTGTACTAAGAGACATTGTTGTTGACTAAATGTGATCTTAAACCTATATACTTGTAAATATGTAGAAAATATTGGTGTTAGTTTTCTGGTAAGCTCCTGGAGTCATGTCTAGTTCCGATGGTTGAGCAGATGTCATTTTATGTATTTGCTACTTAATTCGAAGCGACTGTACGGTATGGTTGACTGCAAATGTGAATGTGTTTGTAAGTGAACATTTTTATGCAGGATAATTATGTAATTTCGATTATTAGACTGAAAATTTAAAATTGTGTAATTGAGGGTATCCTGGAGCGCGCTAAATGGCCTCTTCAAAAAAGGCGTCAAAAGTGCTCTCGTTCAGACCCGCCCACTCACCATCAAGTGATTCGTAAGCATTTTTGTCCGCTCTTTATTAATTGCTGACAACGATAAGAAGTTACACTTCATACGTGTGTAAAGATAAAGATACGCACACTTTTTTTTAGAGCTATCAAGACAATAAATCACAAGACGAAATATATTAAGGGATGAGATTATGGTAGCAAGATCGTACGCAGCTGCGAACTCGAACCCAACTGATCCCCGCTCTTGGGGCAAACAAACACGGCAAAAACTTACGAATGTTACGAAATCTAACATTCAGTAGGTGAGTAAAGAATCTATCGTGTGAATAATTCTCTGAATATTAAATGGTGATTTTTAAGGTAGGGTTCTGCGCTACGGTAGAGTCGAAAGGCCGCGAGTTAGATTCATAATAATATTTAAGTTCAAAAAGCAATTCAAACCATTTTGGGTGAACTAAAATATAGGACGGCTTTTCCCAGACGAAGTATCCATACTAGCGTCAACAAATTTGTGTCACTTAGATCACATAAATAGTAGATTTGTTGCGCTCAATGCGCTCGCATTGGATACTCAATATCCGAAAATCGGAATGAAACCTTATTCCACTTTCTGAAACGCAGTGTATCTGGAATTTAAAAAAAGATACTTACAATCAGTAACAGAACTCTCTTTATTGTACCTTTTACCCGGTACCCGGTAGCAACGCGAATGATATTATGAATTTGCCGGTTTAACTACGAATCTATTTTCATAAACGAATACAAGAGCTTAATGGTGGTCAAATAAACGAATGAAATTTTATGAAACTGCTAAAAATTCGGGAAAGGTCCGCATTTCATATTATGTGCAGATATTGCGGAGTGCACAACAAAGCGCAACGCTAATAATACGAATCTTTTGTAATTTTTATTTCAGCATTTTCGTGCATAAATCCTTCTCTGCACAAACAAGCCTCTGGTTTGTCTGGTATTGTTTTAAACGGCAAACACCAGAATTGTATAGATACACCGAAAAATGTGACATGACGACGAAACATGTTTACGAAGAGTTAGGAAGTTTTGTCATGCGTTTGACGACGCTCTAAGAACCGGCGAAACTCATCAATACAATTTGTTCACGTTTCGATTGAAGTATCGCTTTTACACTATCCAGAAATTGTTGTGACGTCAATATTTTTCGTAAAAATAGAACGCATTGGTTTTTCTGACGTCATCCGGTCATTGGCATGCATCGCGAGATATATGACTGGATCAAAACTTTCATATTACTGGCAGCATGTGGCGTGGTTCGGAATGTAAGATATTTGTTGCTATCTTGACGCTACTCGTATGTGTAAAGTCGTTGTACTAATATTGGCTTGACAAACGTAATTGCAGTTGCGACATAACTAGCGCTTTAGGAGCTAAGGCTTTAGACGATGTGTGTAAATAGGTTGTTATTTAATTCACTGGTTTAACATCACAGTTTCTGTAGTATAATTACCGCTATTATGGTTATATCACCGCGTATGGATTGTTTTGTCAATTTATTGGAATGTATTAAAGCAAAGTAATATAATCTAGAAATAAAAAATACCCGTTCAATATGCATCAATAATCTACTTATTTATTACAACGTTTTATCAATTGTCTGTAAATCTAAGTAGATAAACGGTGTTAAACGATAGTTCTAACATACAAATAATTTCCAACAGTAAGAAGATTCTGCCACTGTTCAGGTTAAGGTATTTGACCTAATTGAATACCTGAAGATGCACGTACATGTACGACCAATACCTCCTACGAGTATAATACAACTTCGCATAGTGTGAAACTATGAAGACGTATACAAGTTGTTTGCTACACCTACCAGGAGCCCAAGTTTGCTCTACCTAGCCGGGGGCGCAGCAACAATTTGTACTCGGGGATTTGATGACGAGCGCGTAAACATGCTCTCTCGTTATGACAACCTGGTAAACGTCTTGGCTTCGAAGTTTATTGAAATGTAGCCCTACTTCCCGGTAATATTGCGAAATGCGAAAATACAAATGCGAAAGTTTGTGAGGATAATTTAAGATGAATGGATGGGTGGATTGATGTTCGGAACAAGATCACATATAAACTACTGAACACATTCTTATAATATTTAGAGTCCAGATAGTTTGAAGTGTTTAAAAGGACGTACAAATAGGCTACTTCATTTTTTTTGCGGTTTTTAAATATCGCGGGTAATATTTAGGCACACCCATTAAGGGTTACAAAATATCCATGTTGAATTCGAGAGTGCCCCGCTTAGAACTCGCACACGAACTTTCCAATTTAGTCCTCAGAAGAAGGTTCTGTAAACATTTTTCGTATTGTCTGGATACCTAAGCAATAATTTTATTTCGTTCTGTAGCTTTTATGTACAATATATGATGTATTATATCGATGTTGATGTTAGTAGCTAATGGTTGTTATTGATTATAGAATATTTGCTTTATACGTGAAACTGATTAACTGTAAAACGTAAATACAAAGTGTACTGGCGGACACAATTTGTTGGACAGTGTCGACATTGACAAATATTCAATCTATGTTAAAAGTGTTTTAACAAAATTTTACCGTTAAAAGCGTGTAGATACAACGCAGCAGTGACGAGTGTACTCGTTACAAAATAAACTGTTGAGGAAATCATTTTGTTTTTCGGAACCTCGCTATTTCACGTGTCACAGATTTTACGATCTGCTCATGGTACATGGTGCATTCGAACTTAGTCACTACGGACTTATGGCAGATATGAGGCACTTGACGCTTGCACGCGCCCTAACAGTGTGTTAAGAAAAATGCTATTGATACAAAGTAACCTATTTTATTTCCAAGATTAGGTGTAAGCAGTTATTTAAGAACATTAAGTCTCTCCCTAAAGAGCTGTAATGACGATCTCGACTCAATTATTACCAGCTATGCCGTAAAGCAATTACGGTAATAGTCTACTTAATTCAAACGACTCCTCTAAATATTACATGCACAGATATTGGTGAACCCAATATTTATGTAAATAATTATTTCGTCCTAATTGCAAGGCCAGAGCGGTTCGCATTTCAACACTAATGAACTCAGATGAAATAGATATTTTCTGACCTATTATTGTTAAATTTGTTTCAGCGAAAGGAAGAACGCCCGCCGTCTTCTTGAAAATAAATGGCACACATTTCGCTGAGTTAATGATTACCGGAATATTATACTGTGTTTAAAATATGAATAGAAAGACGTTTATTTAATGACAACACTACAGCACCTCAAACAGAATAAAATACATAGGTTATAAGAACTTATTACTATTGCGTTCCGATCGAAAAAGTGTGGATAACGGTTTCACTGATACTTAGTACTCAGGGGAAGCAACGCATTTGTGACGAGCTTCGAATAGGACACTTACTAACGATTACTAACTGGACGACTGCTAATATTTACTAACTACTACCATCTTTACGGATAAGTATGTATTTTAATTTTTAAAGCCGGTGACTTTGATAGGTATTGTCTATCGTGACATTAGGGATATATTATTAGATACTGATTTCATAGCCAGTAAGTAATTTTAAATTGAATTTGCGATATTTTAATTATCCTAATATTATATATGCGAAAGTTTAAGAGAATGGATTTATGTGAGGATAAATATTTTGTTACTCGAACTGACTTGATGCGCGAAACGAATTGTAGAACATTATACATTATCGACGCCCTTCAAGTAAGTGATATTTAAGTTTTAATTTAATTTGGCTACATGTGTTTTAAGCAATTAAAACACATCAATACCTGAAACGTCAACCCTCAATCCCCGAATAGGTGGCCGATATTACCCACAGCTATCTCTGCTTACGTACTTCTTCTTCAAACGTACAGTGATAATCATAGGATTACGTAATAGATTATGCAGAAGTGAATTACCGGAAAGCAATTGATGGTAAGCTCTGTGATTTATGGAGGGGTTAATCACAGAGTTTGTATTAATGAAAGGATTTTTATCAGATCTATAGCTCTTTGAAAGGGGTCGAGAGTCTTTGTTATGACCGTGGAACACGCCCGTGATAATTGCCAGTGGTCGGTTCGCCGGAAGCAGATAAAATATGTTCACGCACGCCTCTATGGGTGAGCGGAACTGGGCTCTAGACTTTATGCGTAATCCGTTTTAAAATGGCTCCTCATTGCTTTTGCTGCTGTTCTAAAATAGAACGTAGTAAAGTTTAAAGGTTATCTGAGGTGAGCGTGAGAATCTAACAAAAGTAAATGGTTATACACAGTGTGGGAGGGGTAACATAACGACGGCATTGAGTATGAATATTAATCACTCGTTGAAGTTAGTAACTTGGCCATACATTGTAAAAGCCAGGTGCAAATGTCCAGCCATGCCATGCGCAAGATGTGCCAATAAATTTCTTTTCCAACGGTTATTCTATGCATCACATGTAATACATATTGAAGTTACTCACTACTAACACTACTATGTCATATTGTCGATAGTAAGGCTATCACTTAATATATCTTACATATTTCAGTTCATAGATTGAAGCTAATATTACACGAACTACCGATGTAAAAAAAAAAACGTTTACACACTCACACTCCCGCACTAGGATTCCCTGTGTCGCAGGTGGCGGACACACAGAAACGCAATTTAACGCCCAAGACCCGAGTACAAACATTTATCTGCCAAATAAATGTTTGCCCCGGCCCGGGATCGAACCCGGGACCCACGGCTCGTCAGACAGGGTCACTGACCAACGCTCCACCGAGTGTGTGTTGAATAAAAGAAAATTACTTCATGTAAAATGCAATGTAATACACTTTTACACGGTATGTGACATTAAGCTGCGCAAGATTCGAAAACACGAATATTACGAGTAATCTTGCCATGATAATGGAAACCAAAGCCATTTGAAAATGCATTTGCAGAACAAAAGTGCGGAAAACAGTCGTTAAAAGAATCGTTTCTTCTTTTGACCGCAGTTCAAGGAATAAAGAGCAAAGCAAAGGGCTCAGTGCTTTCCAGTTTTAGTTGTACAGAGCAGTAGAATAGCTGAAAAGCACATTCTTGGATAAAGTTACGTAAACTCTTCTAATCTTGCGCTCCTGACGAAGTTGCAACCAAGGTCTGTAAACAGCATAAGGCGGCTCTGCGTGTAACCTAAATTTGACTGAAATTGTGATTATTTTAGAACGGCACACCCTCTTGGCCACCTTTATTCAACTTTTTCTTAACTCCTAATAGTGGTAACATTGTGGGAGTTCAAAAAAGCAATTTCGCGCTTCTACCGACCCACGGTTTATGGTAATGCCGGCTAGTCCCGTCTATACCTTTGTTTAAAATTTGTGCAATACTTGTTTCGAAACTGCGCCCGTGGTTTTCACGTGCTTTACACAATGGCAGTGGAAGTTGGTTTTAGAATCTTTGTTTCGCAGCGGATGCAGCTTCAAATAACTCGTGTATTTTTAAAGAACACGAATCCGATTCTTGGTTTAGGTACTTGGTTGTTCTAAATGTTCGTTTTAAGTTATAAGTTTTTGTCGGATGACATGGGTATTGTGTGCGTTGGGGTTATGTTGCAGAAAGGAGTCGAGGTGAAATGTGAAGCGAGAATAAAAATGATTTTGCAGTGAGGCGGAATTGTAACAGATATAGCCTCCGGCCGGTTAGCGGGCGAGAGAGAGGTTCCGGTGCGGCTTATCACAGCCGATAACGCGCGTTACATACGCTACTAACATCATTGTATAGCTCTACAGATGCCCCAAATATGTAACAACATTTCAATGTGAAGCGGATTTAAAGGATTGAAAAGGATACTTCCAATGAGATATTAAGCTTAACTGTTTTGCTGTAAACTTTGCTACAAATAATATGATTTTGTAAACACGGGTATAATGAGATCCAAAATACTACATAGCTCCATTTAATTAAAGGCAACGTTTTGGCGCCAACTGATTAAAATAATAAGTAGAATGAGATAACAAGGGGGAGCGCTGAAATGACAGCTGATAGGGTCGAATAAAAGAGAAGAAACATTGCGTTAGAGAAATCAAAGGATTTTATGTTACAAAACATAATTATGATGCAACAAATAATTATCACCTTCCCAGAGTTGTTGGCAAGCTGAAAGATAAATTCTTTGAATCATCTTTTCCTTTTTTTAACATAACTCTCAGTTAAAACCCTGATTATTTTCCAAGGAACGAATCGTTCCTTCTTTTCCAAGGCGATCGCGCTAAACCGAGATAGCTCCGTTGATTTCCAAAATTAGTTCCCAACTACAGCGTTATCGAAACTTATACACGGCTCGATTGGCCCAATCTGTGTAATATTACACAAGTTCTTGATTAAATTTAATAAAACCAAGACGTTACCTAATTGCGCGAGAGAAGTTTCATTAACGAGCCTTCGATTCGCGTTCCGCCAGATCGGATCGATCTGCCGCTGCTCCTCGTGAAATTTCATCAAACAAAAGAGCCAACAGGAATTTTAATTCTATATCACGGTTTGCAATTGAATCATTTGAAAATGCGGGGACGAAATTGAGAACGCCGCCCAAGTGGGATGGCACTTGTGCTTAATGAGATCTATAAATGCTATTACGCGATCTAATCATCGATTTGGTCCGATTTTCTTTATTATATCCTTTGTTCACTTATACAGTTTAAGGAAAAAAATCTGAAAGGAAATGAGATATTGAAATGCCGAATATAATATGAACGGGAAGTCACTTATTATTATTTCAATGGGAAATTTTGTGCAAACTCTAATTTGAATGCACTTGACAGCGCTCTTTCAATATAATTCCAAAAATTCTTTTCATGATTGATATATTTTGCTGCTCAGTAATTTTAATACATTAATTTTGAACTACATACACATAAATTTACGATAATAACTATGATGTGCATAATTTACAGTTGCTTTTGTAAACAAATAAGTGTGTTTATCTCTTACAACGCTTTTCAAACACTTTCTTTAAATCAAATTTTACACCGAAGAAAGTTACAACGAAATGAGCGTAAACAGCGGGACATAAAACGGCACATTTGTTTCAGGAACATAGAAATCAAAACCATAAATCCAGCTCAAGCTTATCCGAGCTTTACGTGCCAGTACAAAGGTACTTGTTACATCGGGCACGCGCAAAGAATGCGAGCTAAACAAACAACGATCAGACAGACTCGGGCTGAAGAAGACAGCGGGAAACCGCTGGATACAATAGGTACAGGACCGGTCGTAGTGGAGTCAATTAGGATAGGTCTATTCCAAGCAGTGAACCTCTTGACGTATGGATGGATATATGAATCGAAGCGATATTTTACGCCAAAATTGACAGGGGTGGTATACAGGTTCTATTCAATTCCGTACTTCCATAGAGGAAGTTGGCGTTTGTATAAAATAAAAAATCGCTAGTCGTTTATCCCTTCACTATTGTACTAGTCAGTGATGTTGAATTGCGGAATGTAAAAATCGCGCGAACTACGTATGTCAACGGTTTTCAAAATGGCGCACTTCCGGTTGCAATGTGTCACGTGCGATTCATGCGAAGCGTCTGTGTCGGCTGTCGATACGCGAATGCGTTGACAGTGTTAATAAAATTATTTCTTTATTTATTGAAATTGTTTACAAAAATATTAAAATGTCGATAACGCATGTCGATTCATAGTGGTAACTACACGTGTTTTATTTATTATCACCGATTATAATTTACTTCGAAATTAATAAATATTACGACCAAAAATAACAAAAATCCGTGCCATTAAGGAAAAAGTAAATAACTCAGAATAGCTGTATAAAGTAGCCTTTGAAAATAATCGGTTTCACTTTCCTCTTGCTCGCACATTCTAATATTTTCAATTATTGTAAGTTACTGAGATAAATGGCGAGTAAAGTTACGAAGCTTTCGCCATTTTTCTCTATCAAAAGCTAGGTAAGTATATGAAAATTAAAATCTAAAATGTCCCTTACTTTATTGTCAAGAATGATAATGAAGCACATTTCTCAAACCTTTACCTAGAATTTAACGATCATTAAAAATATTAGAATGTGCAAGCGAAAACGAAGCGAAACCAATAAACGCTGTTGATTGTATACTGCTTTATGAATGGAAATAGCTATTAGTGTACACACAACAAATATACGATTACTGAAAGCTCATCTTACATGCAAATTTCCTATCCAACAAAACAGTTATGTACAAGACAAGACAATAAAGTACGCTTTGGTGATTACACAAAGTTGTTATTAAACGTGCTGTGCTTCAGCACCTCGTTAACTCTACTCGGAATCTTAACACGAATAGGTTCAACGGTTACCGCTTATTAAACTTCGTTTCACCTTCAACTTATACCGCCGCTTACAAGTACCCATTAACACTTGTAAGTCTTGTAACTATTCAGACTTTGTTTTGCATAATTTTGCGCCATTTCAAAAGCGTATACCTTCTTTGCCTTCTTAATGTGAATTACTTGGACTTTAATTGCTAATGTGCGGCTATTATTTATAAAAAAAAACTTCAAACATAAAGAAGATAAGCTAAAGAGATAAGTGTTATAAACATTTACTCGATTTTTTACAACAGTGAACGAAACAAAGGAAATTAAATGTAAGAATAAGATGGATGTAAAATAAAGATTGCAATATGTAAATATTGAAGCAACCGGCACAACAAGTGGAAGATAAGTGCGCAAATAGAACAGCAACTGCCAGTACATTAATTATCAGTTATCGGTTGTAACGCGGAGAATGGAGAGACCGAGCTGTGCAAAAAACTCCCGCGTCTGGTAAATGCGAAACGGAAATAAAACCAGTATTAATTTAATCGATACTCCTCTTCATTAGTTGCAGTCGTGCGGTTGAGTGGGCACACAAATAAAAATGTTTGATCTCGCCAGTTATGCAATTGGAACGATATTCGAATCACTACAATCGTTCGGGCGCTCCGTCGGCTATCGTTTTGTTGCGAGTTGCTAATACTCCCCATTTATAGGAAAACGTCGGAACCATTCATGGACATATTTGAACTTTCCGTTTTAAAATATTGATAACGTGAATAGACGCCCGGATTGGTTTTTATCTGATCCCGCAATAGTCCTAAATCCGGATTGAATTAGATATATTTTCGTGCCAACAACAGACAATCGGAGAACGAGACAAAGAGAACTTTGTAAAGCACTAGAAAAGGGAAAAACTCGAACGGTAGTGCAGGTGTCGAACTTTTTTTCCCATTTCCACTTCATTGGAATAGGTACTGAGTATACGGCAAAAGCGCTATCTTTAATGTTCTCTAACTTCTCACTGAAATGTATTAGTCCGTAAGCGTAAAATTGCGTGAATTTTAATTGCTTTACGTTTTGTTTACGTCGATTTCCGCGTTTATCGTTCAATCTCGTAATGAAACGCGATGTAATTGATAAGAGCTTAACAAATTACACAAAATATTACTTTTTTCTTGAACCAGAGCGTGTTATTATTGTATTGTTTCTAAAATAATTACTCGGCTACTCGTAATGAAAAATGTGTAAATGTCGCTTTATTTGGATCGTTTATTATTTACCAAATAAAACAGGGCTACTCTGACCTAAGTCGCTGAAGGCAGACATACAGAAGTTTCATTTTTAAAATAAAAGTAAAGGGAAGTAAAATATTGTTACGTGCGCAATTATATTTTCAATATGTACCTGATTGTACCTACATCACTTAGAACATCTCTGTGACTGGAATTCGAACCTTAAACCTTCGGAGTGGATCACCGAAATCGGAACCACTTCACTGGAACAGCTCCTAACGCGATATAAATAATGTAAAATATTTAATACTAATGGGCCTAATGAGGAAAACTTTGGTGTCGTACATGCATGGACATGGAATGCATGGCATGTTTTCCGAAGATTAAATCTAAGTAGGTTAAAGCCTTTTAATAAACATTATTCATGCAACAAAGTTAAGTTTCTCCGTTGAAAAGACAGAAATGGAACTCCAAAAATTCCTTAAGCAATCTATTGCGGTCTAGAAAATACTCGAATACTTGAGTGGGTGATTATTGCTGCTTCTCGGCAACCAAGCGTACTGAAGAAACCGGCGCGTCACCGAATGCAAACGCAGATAAAATGTTTGCCGAGGAAGCGATTCGCAAAACTAATAAGCCGTTGAAGATACGGGCGGAGACACGTAGGTAGGTGCGGTGCTCGACTCGAGTGGCCCGCCGCGTTCGTTAGCTACCGCGTGATGGAGTCCCACTCTTCGCCTCTTTTCATTAGGAAGTAATTCAGAGTGCCGGGCACTCTTCCGGTTCATTCCTCCACGTTTGTGCCGAGGAGAGTGCTCGTGCTCCCACTGAATCAGGTAAGGCTTTTGTGACAAGATTAAAGAGAACACGGCATCTCGGCGCCCGCGAGGCTGTATTCTCCACGTTCTAAATTTGGAATTAGTTGGGGTCTAAGTTGTTACGCGCTATAACACTATTGCCACACTGCCATTAACAGCTTAATTGTAGATATGATTGGATTTCATTTTCACTGTCACACTCCACAACGTCAGTGTTTACCTATCTGTAACTTGTTGTTGCCCGCGGGTTCGTTTGCAATAAATTAATGATGTTCAAGTCTCTCGAGATCTGTATACGTATTCGGGAACAAAAGTAACCAATGACCATCTTTTTTATTGGAGACTGAACTGTGTAAATTAACGAAGCTTATGGTCAATTCCTTCAGACAATTGAACCGCTATTTTCATTTCAAACGAGAATTGTATTGCCCCGAGAGGTTTATATATAGAGTTCATTATATTATATAGTTATCAATGTCAATACCACGTACAATTTAAAATATCTCCCAAGACGACGTCTCCAAGACGTATAGAAATGTTCAAGACGCTATATATAGGTCTCGACTGAAACGCGCGCCAAAAATTATTGGGAAACGTCACTTCAGATAAATTTGCACGCTCGTCTGTAGGAACAATTTGGTAATGCGTTTCTTTATACTGTGGCTTTAAAGGCATGTATTATACTATAGTTTCGTTCGTAGACGCACAAAGGTTACCGACATAGCTTGCAGAGTTAGCATGTATTACTTACTGTTCACATTCTAGTAGACACTCTTGTTCAATGATCGGTAAACGTCACTATAATAGGTTTTCCAGTTACCAATTTAAGTACTTCACAGGTATTCATGCCTTTTTTATTATTTCTCCGAGATATTGCATGAAATACATGGGTACATACAATAAATAGAATACTTCTGAGACCATATGAACTTACTTATATATAATGTTTAATGTGTTGTTTTAGGTCTGCCAAAAATATTTTCTTTAAGAAAAAGCCTTTTAAATCCTTCTAAGTTTTTTACTATGTGTATATTTATTTTCCTTTTGATGTAAATTAAATAGTTGATTTATAAAAAGTGTTGTATAACAGTTTGCTTTCATTCTTACTTTATTACATCGGCCATTACATGTGATGATGATTACCCGTATTGATTTTTAACGTAAAAAATTACTGATGTACGAGAAAAATTTTCGAGCCTCCTATAGTTTGTGGCTTTGATAATCCAGCGCATGAGCGCTCCGGGTTATAATATTAGATTAAAACATTAATTAGTTAATACCCAAGCCGATTAACGTTGTTTGATATTTAGTAGCAATCATGTAAAATATGGAAATTAATTTTACGAATATGCATTTCCATCAATCATTTAATTAATCGGATTTCATTAAATAATTATTTATTAGATAACTGCTAATTTGGACATGAACGTGAACAAGATAAACATAAAGGTCTATTTTGATTTGAATTAACGGCCTAGCTTGCTACTTAAATACTCGCTCATTACAAGGTCCTGTAGAGCCAAAAAACATGAACGGCGCTCAAGTTTACCCTTGTACATAGACGAGGTCTATTAAATAAGGTTGGTTCACTTAAACTGTCCCCAGAGATCTCAAACCCGATTTAGTGGACACTCTTAGAATGAGCAATAAAAATAATAATTATCCTACTATTCAAGGAGCTTAAAAGGATTTGTTACACAGAATGGAATTGAGGACCAGTGGATTAAAGATTAAGACAAACAGAATTAGGATAAAACTAACTAGTAATAGGTATAAATCAAAGTTGTTATTAGTTATCAGATAAAACAATTACTGTATTTGTAGGTAGTATTGGTGTGATAAATGTAATAATAATACTGTTTAGACAAAGAAATTAGTAATCTACTTTCTGGATGTCTTTTCGTAGAAAATTTTGGTATAGTATGTGAAAATAACGTGATTGGTAAAGTGAGTTCCGATATTATTATCTGAAATATTATAAGATAAATCACTATTTTAGAATAAAGTTCATATTTTGTATTTGATTATTTTTTATTTGAAGTAAATAGAAGACAATTCAATTGATTTCAAATATACACAGACTAATTTGTCCGACATTTTAAGAGTATGTATAATAGAGTCTAGAGTCCAAAGTCTATGCGGTAATGGGTGCTTCAACAGTTGACTGATGCGTGGCATTCGTAAAATGACCTAATAATAGGAGGTTGCACCACTAGCTTGGAGGTATTTACGCAAAAAGCGTATCTTTTGGATCAATCTACACTTATCACTAGACGAAATCTGTAGCGCGTGTGTAGCGTACGTACCACGCGCACTATCGCGCTTGGCGATCGCCTAGCAAGCAATACGAGTATTAGCACCATTCGTCTTTGTCGTGCCGTTTCCTAATTTGAATAATCGCAGGTGAGAATGCAGAGTGACTGCCGCAACGTACGGCACCTCCAAGCTATAAGAAGCTATACGTCTTCCAGATTGCCGCAAGCTTTCCGCCACCCCAACCGACGATCGTTTCGCAAATCTCCTACAAAACGGTACCCACATAACTAACACAAAGAACGAGGAAAAATAAACGCGAAGTGAGAATTTTCTCATTACACCACAAATCAACTGTTAAAACAAATATTTAAAAAAAGAAAGGAATTTGCAGACTACAAAGTGCCCTTCATCCCTGGCTACTGGGAAACGTGAAATCCGATTTAATTTATTTTTATCGCACGGCTTTATAATTTCATTTTCGCACTTTCCATTTCGAGAGAACGCCGGCGCCGCGGACTGCCGCTCTATCCGAATGAGATCTCTACAAAATCAGGTACAAAAGAACGATAATGAACGCTCACTGCTTGCTACGTAATCTAAATTATTATACGAGTCGAAATTCTTACTTGGCAGCGAAAGAAATCTACTTTATCTCGGGCACCGGGAGATGTTTAATAAAATTAAAACGTCGAGTCTGAGGGCCCCCTTTCGATGTTTACGGTGGATCTGTAACAGTATTTCGATTCTAATTTTCTCTCGCCTTTCAGCGAATTACGTTTTAATCTGTGACTGTCAGTACAGTTGACATGTTAAACAGCTCTGATCTATCGATAGGAGTGAGTAGATCTCAAGTCTTATTAAAGGTACGTTTAATTAAATAACCCTCCGTCTTACACAGTCGGGTAAAAACTTTACTTTATTATTTTTAAAGCTTTCCTAAGTTTTAAACAATTGCTCAAGCCAAGTAAAGAATCGTGCATTCATTATTGAGATGCGCGACTTGATTATAATAATATAATCAAAGCTCTTTGCCTCCATTTAATAAAGTTAATAGCCTAATGAAGTAAGTTTACCTTTTCAATGTGTAAAATAAAACAGTGGTAACATAAATTAAGCTTCCAGTCAAACAAAGACCCACAGTGACCTGCCATTTCTCAATTTAGAAACCATAGTTGCGATTAAAGACAAAATCTTTCTAGATGTACGGTATGTATGATCTGCGGTAGTAAAATTGGTAAAGTTTGATGTCATGCCAGGTTAGACAGTACGATAACTTCTGCACGGGATATCACCATGTCAGTCTGGGTCACCTTAAGTGAGATGAGGCGATGCAACAGGGACAGCAAAGTTTTTGACGTATCGTAAAATACACGGATATCCCGGCCTCCGCGGCGCCTTTCATCGATGCCGCCGCCTGTTCGCACTAACTCTATTTTTCGACTTCCTTCTTCCTGCCGCTGGACGACTGACTTACATTAACTTCATAACTTGTTAAATACAACTTATAGAAATGTAAGATGAGCAAGGAAGAGTCTTGGAGACATTTCTAAGCGAGACGGAGTCTTGCAAAATTTTCGGGAGTCGTTACTTTGACGATAGCGGTAATCCTTTGACGCGCCGCGTCTCCACCATTAAGGATACGCTCAAAACACAACGTCTTAATTATCGTTTTGATGATCTCAGATTATATTCGAGCGCAGTCCTGTAAAACATCCTGAAGTAGACGTCTCTCGAAATAACCATTCCGGTAATCACGAATTGTCACACCAGTGAGCTGAGCTGTAATTAGGTAAATGCAGCATGTAACGCGAGTCGACGGGGCGGCCCGCGACGAGCCAACTCTCTCCGCCGTATTGTTCCCCGTAATCATTATATAACCGTACTTTTACTACACAATTAAAATTTAACTGTTCCTTAAATTCTACTGAAGATTGTGCAGTGAGTAGGTAGGTACTCTATTTCATCTCAACGAAGCGGAACAAATTCCAATGAGATGTTCGCTAAATCGGAAAGGTATACGTAAATATAACGCTAGTTCGGTAGCTACTAGCACTTCTAAAGACGTTGTAATGTATAGGTAAAATATCAAGCCATTAGCAGATGAAACTTTATATGGAATACCGAAAAGAGTGAATTATTATCAAGCCGGGGGACTACGAGAAAAAAATATTTAAGGTAAGAGGTGAATTCAACGGGAAGGTTAAAATGTTCTCGGGAACTCGACTGGCGCACGCAGAATGGGGCACCTTATTCGAAATAACAACGCGAACTGCCGCAGATCTCTAACTTAAATAAGATTTAATATTCTTATCCGACAAGAAGTTTCTTGAAGGAGCGTGTGTAATCAAAATCTGCAGTGGAAAACTTTCCACGAGAATCTTCAAGCGATTGCAGGGGGTCGCCGGTAAAAAACTAAAATGAACTTGTCGCTTAAACTAATTTCATTCCCAAGTTTGTGTTAGAATAGTTATTTCGTGTTGCAGTTTTTTACGAACCAAGTTGTTCAGAGTTTAAAAATCAATTTCTTAAAACTTAGCGTGAGGGTAAGTTGTGAGGTGTTTACTTCGTCCGGGCGGAGGCGGGAAATTTGAACGCGAAACTTAAACAGGTTATTTTCATTTTTAAATTAAATAACTTGAAAAAACATTTGCCGGCAAGTTTCACCGATAGAATGTCGAGTTGTAGCGATTTGCCGAAAATACCAAAGTCACAACACAATTTCATTTCCTCAAAAGGTTCCATTTAAGGTATATTTTCACGCTGGCATTGTTAGTAATTGATATTTATGAGTCTGTTTAAAGGGAAATGATATCTGAAGTACGACTAATGGAATCGAGTTCTTTCGAGTGTAATTGAAATAAATTGTTCCGAATACAGTAATGATACAGTTGAAGACGCCGGCCGGTTCTTTCGAGTGGGAAAAACTATTAAACGTGACTAAGTAGGTTTATGACAGAGCGAACGGAGTGGCCCTTGTCCTTCAAGTGCGCAATTAGTCCGGTTTTTGCTGCACTCGGATGTTTTGACTAATGATTGGAAGCGGAGTGAGCTGCGGTTGTTTGCGCTCGCGTTTTATCGCCAATACGTTCGGTTACTAACTTTATTAAGGCTGCGATATTTACTCAACCATTTTAGTAATTTTTGTAATTATTCATTTATTTTTTATTTTCTTTCCATTCTCAGGTCTGCTGGAAGGGATTTCTGATAGAAATTAGCAGTACCTTTGTACTAAGTTACGTATAAGTTTTAATTTTAGTTCTATTGTGTACAAAAACTAATAAATAAAAAAATAAAATATAATCCCGCCTATTTTATGTTTCGGGCTCCTTGCATTAGGTAAATACATGATTATAAATAGTATTATATTGTATTGTTTTAGACATATTATTGTTTTGTATACCTTGTTATAAATTATTGTTTATGACTATTTACAATTAATTAAATAATATACAATATAAAATTCAAGCTATTTTTAATTTTGCCATTATTTTATTAATATAAAATAAAAAAAAAGGAAATGGTTGAATAGTGCTATTTTTGTTTGTTTTTGTTTTATTACTTATTCTGTTGTCTTGTGATATTTTGTGTTGCAGTTTTTATTGCTGCAAATAAACTCTTCTCATTATTATATTATTCTTATTTCTTAACCCTTTGACTGTGATAAAGTTTCAGGCGAATCCTTTACATATGAGCATCACGGTCACTGAAGTTGTAAAATTAAGTAACCGTGACCGTTCCGACAACGACCACGGTCATGCTAAAGCCTGAAATTAAAATTAAACCCTGAAAATTTGTGCTTTTAAGTGATTTCACGAAAGAAGTAAATAG
>DWLO01000175.1:0-24880 GCA_018245335.1 Dalla quadristriga
GTCTGTCTGGCTGTGGCATGATGTCGCAAACAGCAGCCCCGATATCAATAAAAAAACATTTCTATGCTAAAAGTTTAAAAAACTTTTGAAACATGATAAATGTGGTAGATAATTTGGAGTTTTTCAAAATACAATATTTCTACAATATCTTCAAAATGACCACTTTTGTTATGTCATGTAATGTTGAAGATGCGACCGTCTTGGTAGGTACTCCGACGCAACGCAGCAACGCAAGGTAGCAACGCATCCGTGATGTTGATCGAAATTGGCTGCAGGTGTCCATAGGCCGCAGTGGCCACTAACGTCACTATACTGCAGGCCTTTTGCCAAGTAGTTTGTTTACAAAAAAATCTGCAAATTCTTGAAACACGCTAGTATATATTAACGTTCTATTAGAAGAGTTTTGACCTGTAACCTCTGTTCTTGTAATTTAATAAACAATATTTGACGTTCGTGACCAGCCATACAATATCGGAACATCACAGAGCTTATCTGATCTTATGGTTCGTTGTTGCCAGATGAGAAATTTTTCAATGGTTCTTTAATACTTATCACTAAATGGATAACAGGAAAATAAATGGAATATTATGTGGCTAAACCAATTCATTCCTTACAGACAGACACAGGCAGTAAGGTGCATATGGTTAGGCTAATTTAGATTTTGGATCTACGTATGTAGATTTTCACCCTAAAAATATTCATCATCGTCATTTACAGTCCACTGCAGGATTAAAGGTTTCTCCCATAAATGGGAGGATTTGCCCATATAGTCAGCACGCTGGGTAGGCGGGTTGGTGATAGCAGTATATGGTATTTGCTTTAAGCGGGGACGCTGCTGGTCGTTCTCCGTTATATTCCCTTAGTCGCCTCGTACGACACACGGGATGTGGAGGGGTGGTGACGATTGTGTTCTTTTCTGCCGTCACCACACGGCATGTAATTAAAAAATGTTAATACAATGTACATAATTATGTTATACACATTATATTACATTAATTTAGTTAAATAAATGAAACCTTTTTATATCTCCCAAGGACCATGGTAGTCTAAGGTCCAGAATGGGAATTTGAAGAATCCGCAAAAAACAAAGAATCAGATAATTGACACAAAATTAAATTAAGTTAATTAAAATAAGGGGCCTTACACACACTATAAGAGCATCCATTACAATATTACCGTAGTCAGGGAGACTAGTAAACACACATGATGCATAAACAGAGTATGGCATAAAACTACCTTCTCTATAAACAAGGTTAAAAAAACCTAAAATCGAAATCATTAATGGACGTTCATGATTTTTTCTTCGTGGATAGGGCTAAAATTCTGGTAAAGGTTCATGGGCAGTAATAGTGACCCTATACTTTGTAGCTTTCAATAATATAATATATAATAATACGCCTCTGTCTATCCAAAATAAAAGGCTTTGTTAATAATAAAAGTATAAGTTGCGACAGTTGCGAGTCACTTTTCTTATAACACGTATAAGTTTTCGTGATTCGTACTTACCTCAGATAGTTGGTCCTCACGAGTTCTTGGATCTCTATTAAAAATAGGATCCAAGAACTAATAAAATAATAAAATAGGATAAAATAATAAAAAATTAAATAGATCCTAATAAAATAGGATCCATCAAAAAAAGTGTGTGTGTAAAAAAACATTTTCTTGTAAACTGTACATTTTCAAAATTTAAGGATATCTTAAGAACGTTTTCCAGTAGCTACGAGTACAACGGATGAGGTACCGTATGCCATTACTGCGCCGTCCCGAAAATCCATCTTATATATTGATTAGCCGAAATGTAATTATTATGACGGGTCGGCTGCTTGTTATCCTAAGAAATAAAAAACTTTGCTAATATTATAAATTTGTGAAAGTGTGTTTGTTGGTTTGTTGGGTTGCCCTTCTTTCACGCTGCAACAGAGTGATGGTTCAATGTGAATTTTTACTCAGACAGTTTATGGACTGGACAGTGATATAGGCTACTTTTTATCACGGAAAAATGCAGTTCATATGGGATAAGTAAAGTTCATAAGGGAACTTTACGCGGGCGGCGCCAAAGGCATAGGCCTCGTCATTCATTCGGGAGGGTTTCTAGCGAAATGCTCCAGTTGGTAACTAATATCGGTCGTAAAGTCAGTCTGGTGAACGTTAAATCGGGTTAACATTCAGATCATCAGACCAAAACCTAATGGTGTAGAAATAACTACGTATGACGTAAGTTAACGCTGATTTCACCCGTAGCCGCTACTAGATTATGACAGGTCTTAGGTTGCTGATAATGTAGGTACTCCAATATCCAGTTATACGAGTAAGTTTTAAGTCAAGTAAAGTAATAGGCTGTATAATTTTGTTTTGTTTTTGTGTTTTGTACATCTTGAGTACAAGATATCGTTACAAACATAAAATCTACTTGTTCTCGAAATCTAGAAAAAATCCTCACAGATAGTATAGCTAAACCCGTTTAGTCTCACAGGGTGTAATTAGGTGAACGTCTCTCACACCCGATATGGAGGAGCTGACGATTTTCATTAACCTCAAATGCGAAAAATGTAGTTTTCGCCAAAATGGTCAATCCATGTATAGGAGCGTGGTAAAGTATTCGCAATATTTTTACGTATAACTAATGCAATATCTGCAAATTACTAGTTAGTAAACGGTAGGACGGTGACTGAAATGTTAAAACTACTTTATTTTTAAGATTTTTGTGTAGAAAAACTAATTATTTAAATAATAAATTGATTTTTCAGAGGGCGCAATTTACTTAAAATCGCTTGAATTGTGCCTTCCCAATTCGCGTGAAATATCGCCCATCCAATGGGATAGGTACTCAAAATTAGTGTCTGTCGCTCCATCAATTTTATAGATCCGATCAATTGGATCTATGGACTTCGAGGAGAGGCAAATAAAGTAAATTAACGCTTAAATTAAGTATTGACTATCTAGTTAAAACTTAAGTTAAGGGCTTGCAACATACGTGATTTTACGTGTCTGATATTTTTTCAAAACTCATCTCCTAATTGTGTAGGTAAAACTTTGTATAGGAATTTCGTAATTTTTTTAAAATTTCTCATAATTAAAGTCAACATAAATCGCGGGACAGCTAGTTTTATATAATTAGAGATTACGCTAAAAATGCCATTTAAAATGGAATTGAGAGTAGTACATATGTACAAGTTTATGTAATATGCTGTTTTACTTCAGATTTTTATTGTGTGCATGAAATAAATAGAGATATTTGAAAGAAAATATGATACGGAATGGAATTACCAGTATCATTTAACTTATCAGATTAACTTACGAAAGCTTTTCTGCTGAAGATATATTGGTGACTTCGGGTCAGCTTGTGTTCATGAGAATAGGAAGGAGACCAACAGGTTAATTGCGTAACTCAAAGCGATGCGATGAGTTTGCCTTCATCTGATTGTTCGTCCAAATTTGAACTTTAAAGACGTCGATCGGCGTCAAATAGTTAAGTGAACAAAAATGTAAATGTTGTTTGGCGCATAAGTTGATTATTTTCGAGGGCGCGCTCACTATTGCCATCTCACCATTTACGTACATGAAATAGTTGCATCACTGTCATTTTAGAACTCAGTAGACCTCCGTGATTGGTCCATGATCCGTCCGTTTCATTTTCAAGTGTGGATCGATGTGTCGTCTTAACCACTCGGCTAATCGGACATTAGCAACCTCATGGTGTTATAGACTTAAACAGTACTATCAGAAGCCTACCATTGTAGCCTTGTATATTTAAATGGTAAAGATAAAATATATATAATACAGTAGACAGTGTAGAACCGGTATTTATTTATGCGCTTATATTTTTTGAATGAGCCACACACATGCAAATTTTAATGCAACCATCTGCCAACATATTAGAATTTAGATGATATGATTATAATAAACAGTTATAATCTCCATCCATCAAATTAAACGGATCTTGCTTTGACAATGATGATATTTTGCGTTATCACGATGCCGACGGGGGGAAGAAGTGGCGTTAAATTATAATGACTGACGCTTAACTGTTGTAGTACAGTTCTGAATTTCTTGCATCGATATAATATAAAATGTGCTTAAGAAACAATTGCTTTTGTTATACGCAAATGCACACGAGTTCAAATTCACGATCTCATTATTGTGAGAATTAAGAGCCGTGCGTGCGTGCGTGCGTGTTATGCAAATAAACGCTAAAATATTTTTAGTAAATAATTTGTCGTAAATGTAATACAATTAAAACTACTATTATAACATAGGCTTAAATATAAGAAAGTTATATTTAGTACAAAACAATAACTATATTACTGAATCTGCACTGTAAATATGTAACTTTATACAACACTATTACTATCTGAAAATAATATAAAAATGCAAGGAAGTATTTTATTACATCTAAGGAAAAGTGACCAACATCTACAGTGATAGGTAAAAATTTGTCCAAGTATTAAATTGCCTGTAGTGGCAATATGGTCAAGTATGAGTCCTTATTTATTCCATATCCTCACTTTTCTCCTACTTTCATGAGGAGCACTGTTCTTCTATTTCTTTTGAAAATGTTACTACTTTAACAAAAATGTTTTTTTTTATATTTTTTATTCTTGTGTTTGGAAACAACTTCAGTACAATACGGTCAGACCTACTATCTCTTAAGACTTAACATAAAATGCTCTTGAAACATAATTTGAAGTAAACCTACAATCTTGGTTTTCAATTCAAGACCAGATTAGCACGATTTAACTAAATAATACGATTTTTAAAGGTGACATTTTCTTCTTCTTACACTAGCATCGTGAAGAATTTGTACCGAGAGCAGCGAAGCCAATTCAGTTATACCTACCTAAGAGTAAGGAATTACCTAATTCAATTAGGACTATTTAGTTGGCTTCGTGTAGGCCGTCCGTTAGTAGTATCATTGTGATGTCTCCGGGAAAACGAAAGTAAATTTTCGGATTCGTATTTTCAACTCGAAAGGTAGTAGACATAGAAATGTGAAACTTTCTTTAATATCGAACGCGACATGGTGTCAAGTGCGATTATAGCGAACGGTGTGGCAGGGCGGCAAGCCGGTGAGAGCGTGGCCCGGTTGCGACCGGTCGGCCCCACCGCGGCGCGCGCGCACTAGCCGCTCTGCGCCGCCGACGTCGCGACGCTCGCTCGCGCTGCACCCGCGTGCCGCGCTACAGCCTCCGACGCCCCTCCGACCGCACACTGTTTATGTTTTTTATATCCTAACCGTAAACCGCGATTTGAAATGTTTCGCCAGTAACTTTCTGTGATTGAAGCGTTAATGTGATTGGTACTGTAAAACGTGAATGGACTTACCGAGATATTTTGTTGGACGATAGGATTTGAAAATAAGAAGTGAGTACGTTTGGCTTATTTGTATGTTAGAAGTCAGGGTAATAAAGGACGGGCGATTAAGCTGTAATGTAGGTCCATGTGTCAGGAAGCGGGCTAAGGTCGGCGAGCGCGGAGGGCGCGCCGCGTGCGTGTAACGAGATTAGGGCGGCCGGCTGCGATCCCGGGCGTCCCGCGTCCCGTCCCGCGTCCCGTCCCGCGTCCCGACCCGCAACCCGCGCCTTCACCCGCCGCCCGCCCTGGCCTCGCGGCCACTCGCTTCCTCTTTTCTTTTCACGCCCGCCTTGATGCTACGCTTGGCATTAATTACTTTTGTTCAAATTTAGTTAAGAACATTTTTTTTGTTTGATTGTGTAGAGGTTTTGATACTTATTTTAACACGTTTTCGGTGTATTTTGAAAAGTTAACACCTGTACTTTAGTAAAAATATAAAGTTTTAACATTTTATACCAATGAAGTACTAAGTCACTATCTTCATACACACATTCACAAATTAATAAAAGATTATATTTATGAACATATTATAATTTTTTATTATAATATTATGTTTTAACCATGGATGTATGTACGTTTCACAAGTAATCACGTTATGTTTCCATAAATTTTACTGTAGCGTTAACATAGATAGTATAATTGTATGCGGTTTTATAAAACTAAACGTTATGAAGTATCTTTTCGTTCCCGTCCCACAACTGTGAATAAGAAGGCGATAGTCAACCTCGTCCATACATAAACGAAGCACCTATGTAGCTTGATTTCAAGCTAAGTGCTTGTCTTTCGTAATTTAACTCATGTGCTGCATGAAGCGTTCCACTCTACTTATCATAAGTTTAGCCACCGACAAATGTACCTATCTTCGTGTGGAGAGTTTGGAAGCGCATATATTTTTATCAAAATCTTTGAATATAACGTGACTGAGCCCATAAAATCAAAACAAAGTGCCGAACAGGTATTTTATTGCTGTTCGATTTTCAAATGCTACATGTTGGCGCAATGGTCAGACACGGAAGGATGTTAACCTCTGGCGATGTTCAACCGTGGTAAATGTCTGATGTCATGCCAAAAACGCCCACTTGTGCCGCCGATCGCTGCATAGCATTCGGACATTTGCATTTTTAAAAAGGCGATTGAACATCTTGGTAGTTTTAAGTCTGATCGATCTTGTCTTACTGTTGTTGGCTTTGTTCATTTTGTTCCCATAATTATCAGTAACTATTGCTGATCTGTTTCCTTGAATAAGGTTTAATGGTAACTCTATACATCTAAATTCACTTGTTAATATGTGGAATAATTTGCTTTGGTTTTGGTTATAAGAGTACATTACATTTAATACGTATAGAAAATCGTAATTTGTATAATCGACGTGTTTTGCTAGGGTATTGTTTCACATTAGACTAGTTTAAACTCACATAAATACCTCTTTAATTCTTAATTTCAAACTGATTCATCGTTCATGAAATGTCTAAACTTGACGCGGAAGAAGACGAATTGAAGATAATTGAAAAGCGATGAGTATAAAATATTTTTCTCATTTCGCTAATATTAGTTTTCAAAATGTGATTGACATTTCATAGTCCAAAGTGACTGTAAGTATATTGTGAAAACTGCTAACTAATTAGTAAACACGTTTCTTCAGGAAATAATTTCTATATATTTACTTTATTCAGGGAAAACCATTTGTTTAATTATCATGACATGTATCACGGTAACTTGTTTTAATAAAACGTTTTGTTTCCAAAGTACAAAATGTAATAAAACAGAACCGGATAATTGGTTTTTGTTTAACATGTGAAGAAAAACAATAAACTTGTAGGTAGGTATATAAATACTAGTAAGTACGCGATATAAATTGTCCTAAACATAATTCATACCCATCTAATTAGCTGGTGGGAAAAGCTTTAACTATGTTAAAGAGTTGTGTCTGCCTTTCTTTCATATAACCAGATAGCAAGTCAACTTTAATCTTTTACTGTCTTTCCTGGGACTCGTCATCTAGATAAAGTCCAAGCCACATTTTCAGAACAACTTCAACCGCACAATCGCGATGTCTGAAAAACATTTCTTATTTTTAAATACCCTTATTTTTCTCTTTTAAGATAAATTAAAATGCACCTAAGTTGAGGATATAATTTCCTTAATTTTTGATTGAAGCGAACTTGCCCATCATCATGGAATGGATAGTTCAAACCTACGGGTATTATTCAATTTTACCTATTTAAAAAAAAAAACCCTTTGGGAAAGGTATTTACTAGCTGTTAAAGCCTATTACTAAACCTACGACATCTGTATATCTGTCTGTCCTATCTTTTGAATGTTTATAGATAGTTGGTTGACATTTTAACAAATATTTTATTAAAAAAACATTACAAAATCTAAGTTGTGAGAAGCTTTCATAAACCCACGGGATGTTTACTGACACATATAAAATTAAACGTTAGATAGGTGGTCGTTGTTAATAGGGTTACAGATGATGGATGCTGTATACGGTTCGCCCGTGGTGGTACCACCGCCACACCCATTTCTGCCGTTAAATAATTGTTTTTCAACGATTGTGTTCCGGTCCGAAAGGTATGGATGCCGGTTACACTTATATAAGTGGCGACTATCTCAGCTCCCAGTGATAGCAACGCACCTGTGACCAGCTTCGGATTGGACATATTATATTAACGATTACTAACTGGGATTGACAATATTTATTAACAGGTTCTAACTCCTACAATTATATTACTAACGAATTTTAAACATCTAATATTCCTATTAACACCTTATACTAACAGGACTAACTAATTTATAGTACCTCGCACAGTCTTATCCGAAGTTTGTCACAGACGTTGTCTATGGGCGGCGGTGGGACTGCACGCCCGTTTGCTATTCCTATTACATAATAAAAATTTGCAAATCGTCGATAAACTTTAGTAATGTAATCCAAATGACTGTTCGAGTCTCTAATTGACATTAGCAAGTTCGTGCAGCAGTCGTTTGTTTCCGTTTATTATCGGTAAAATAGGCCGAAATTAGACGCGAATCCCTCCACTAATCCTCACGTGGTAATCCTCTAATTCAGCGTGGAATATTTTCGCTCCAGGCAACCTTTATTTATGTGGAGAGAGATGCGTCCAGCAGTGGAACGCTAATGGGTTCTAGTTGTAGCCAAAAAGAGATTGCTAGCTACTTGTAGATAGAGATGGAAAGAATGAACAGCCTTGCCTTGTCTGTCCAGTGATGGATATAATCGTGTTGCGAATGGAATGACGCGTGAAGTTACCGGGCCGCTATGTAAATGTCGCGTGCCGATGGAGTCACAAGTTCGAAAGTCAATACTAATAAATTGCAAAATGTTTAGAAAACAGCATGTTTTACATAATAACGGTTATTAAACAGATGTGGCAATATTTTCGCAATATGATTCTAAAAATACAGGCATATGCAAGTGCGAAAGGAAAATATGACCTTGGACTCAGGGTAACTAGCCAATTGGCATATTCAATTAATACGTTTTCAGTGTTTTGTGGCGACATTGAAAATTATCCGTCAAGTGCGAGTCGGTCTCGCTCGTGCACTAAGGTTACAAACGATAACAAACTACACGCTTAACTCATAAACTAGCTATTTATTAGTTATTAACTAGCCTAAACATTATTTTTGACTTTTTAGTGATAGGTACTAAGGGTTTTGAACTCGGTTTGTTTAAAGTTGAAGATGTATTAGTTAACCTACATGTCATGTTGATTGGTATTCTATTCTTATGGTATTAGATCAACTGGCAACCGGTTCTTAAAAAGAGAGTTCTACAAATGTTAATGTTAGATGTTATATTATATATAATGTTGTTCATTCATTTTGATTATTTTAAAAGAAAGTTAACCGTCAAATTGATTGAAATTAAAACAGTTTTACCTTGAAGGAAAATAATATTTTCTCGCGTACGTTATACTTTTTAAATATAAATCAGCTTCGTTATAAAGCCCATCGAAATTTTAATAAGATGTGTAAATAATTTGGCAGATTATCTTTCTGGTTTGGCCATCCCTATAATGTTATTTTAAAACGATTCACTTAGAAGCTTACATGCACAGAAATCCATTAGGGGTTTCAATTATTTCGCTGGGGCTTGAACCAGAGTCAATTTTCCCTCGCTGTTTCAGCATTTAAATCATTTGAATGAAGTGCTTTATTTCAAAACTAGATAATATTATACAACCAAATATGTTACACGTTGTTAATCTTAATATTTTATTCATATAAATTATTGTATGAATCATTAAAAGTCATAAGGTAAGAAAATTATAATTAAGTAATTAGTAAAATACATTAATGTATTGATAAATTGTTCTTTGTAAATAAAAGCAGTAGATTTTGGCCAGCGGCTCCTCCCATGCACATTTTTTATTCCATAAAAACATTCTTTCCCCTATAAGCGAACTAAAAAATTCGTTTGTCTCTTTTCCTAAAATTCAATCTATTTTCGCTCCAAATTTGATAGGAATTCGTAAATTTTGCTCGCGTGACAAACATTCATCCAAACTCACAAACTTTTAGATTTATAAAATAACTAGGATAGGATAATTTGTTTTTTTTTTCTTGTCTAAGTTAAATTAAGTAGGTAGGTATCCATTTTATTAAAGGTTTTACTAAAAGCTTTCATGAACTATTACATTAAAATATGTTATAACTGGCATTATTACAATCGTGACATCATCAAAACCAATAACAATAACTGCTCTCTAATAGCATCCTCATATCTAACGTTAGACAGCTGTTGTGTTCTCGGGAAGTCGACTTCGAATATCCAACTTAACTCATATTGTTACGTAAACTAACCTTCGGTATTATTTATTTATTATTCTTTTAGATTTAGACAGTGAATTACTTAAGTTTATTATAGAAATGAATCTGGCGGAGAAAGCGTCGGTAAGTGCTACCTAATGAACTTATTGATTTCTTAAAGATAATTTTGTTAGTTAAAAATTAATTAATTTATTTTCCGTGTAATGAAATACCCGCTTTCTGTTATGAGCAATTTATGAGGTATTCCAAGAACAACTATGCGCTTTTCAGTAAAAATATTCCTCCATAACTTTGACCTACTTCCTTCCGAGCAATGTACAGTTTCTACTTATTAAAACTTAGTATAAAATTACATACGGGTGGGTTATTAAACTACACATTTAATTAATTCAAAACACGCTGAACGTTTCTAGTGATAATGTGCTATTTGGGGGAATTGGGTTAACCATTTTGTAATAACCTGTAATTGAATTTAGAACTCATTGTCAGTCTAAAAATGCACGGCGCACGATTAAGCATCTTTGTGTATGCAATAATGCATGCTAATATTTGTGTTTTGATGTACATTATGATGAATGACCATAATCAATAAACACAACCTCCGCATCATTCTTAGTCGGTTACGGTGTGAAGATTCAATTATAAGATATCGCTGAACAATACCATATACGATACGGCAACATTTCTTTCCTTTGTTTACTCGTAACAACAGACGTGTAACGAAAACACTCGTTCTACGTTTGTTCTCATTTCGGTCAGATGTACTTACTCTACATCGGGGTCACTCAGAAGTTGTGATCTATGGCGATTTATTGTCGTGCACTATAAGATTTTTACTGCACATAAAAATATGTAAAAACCCTTCAGATAAGTACATGTTAGTTTTATTGAATATCATATTATTATTATTATAAAGTAATAAAAGAAAAACTTTAGATAGTTCAATACTGACTCAACAAGAATAATAAGCTACCATTGCTCTGTACTATTAATAAATTCCTGTCCTCTTCTATTAATAATAATAGGTGACTCTTAAATACAATATAAATACAAACTTATTGTTTATTGTTGTTATTTGAGAGCCATGTGTTTATGTGACCTATTTTATTGGCCTGTCGATTCAGGTTTACGCTTAACTGTTGTGTTCTGTGGGATCGTATGCACCCCGCACTGGGTCCGGACCTGGGAGTAGCGGGCGGGAGCCTCGGGCGATATGGTAATACGTACTACGAGATGCCACGTTTTGGTCCGTGGTGCCACTAACCTACATCTCAACCGCTCCAATGATGCGTCTGTTTGGACGGCGCGCTCCCAAACACGCTCGTTATACTTTCATATTGATCGTCGAAAGTTTCAATGATTGTGTAGGAAGTAGGTACCTACTTGAGTTTGGCTAATGCGCACTTTGAAGTCTTAGGTAGGTGTGGGTATGTTTTGACTGCAGTTTTAAACAAGCGCGTCGATACCCGTAGGGGGTTTGAAAACTGAAAATGTGGGAAGTTACTAGTTCGGTCCGATAACAGAGTTTTAAAAGATTTTGGATTTGGTTTGGACGTGGTGTAGTGTGTATATTGAACTATTCACCGATTCACCGAATGTTTAATATGACAATAGAAAGGGTTTGCCCAAAAAATCGAATGGTTACTAAGGTCTTGAGTTACTACTCCCACCTATGGACATTTATAACCCAACTCGAATAGGACTGTAGAATTTATACTGAAAGTGTATGTTAGTCCTCTTAATACCTATAAGTACTTAATAGAAAACTTAGCAGGTAAAGTTTATGCTAAGTAGTCGAATATTTACAATGGAAATATTTACTAGTTAAGTATCTATGTAAGAAAACGATGAAATGAAGTAAAGTAAACATGTTATCAACTTATCGTACACGCTGATGCATAAACTGCATTAAGCTTGATATTGTATCAAAACAAAATATCCATTTGCCGATTCATTCCCACGGTTACTATTAAGTGCGTTTGACTGCAACCCATAATAGCCCACTGCAGGGCACGGGTCTCTCCTCACAACTGAGGAGGTGTTTATTAATTGAGCGTATATTATTAAGTGCGTTTGATATACTTTAACCCTTTAATGAATTTATACTAAAATATTTTGACTAACTACCGACATACACTGTTTCAAAAAGTACATATTAATGTACGTAACTTTATGTTGAATGGAACAATTGAAATTTAGGTACATTTGTGACTCTTGTTTAAAATGTTCTGCTTTTATGCTAAATGAGTTTGTTTGGGCCAATATATTTTCTCGTAGCAAATATAACGGATTGCGATGTTTCTGAACTTAGTACATCTTGAGGCATTCGACTGAACCGCAACGGTGAAAGAGAGAGGCTTCGCATCACCCGCGTGATGTTCATCGTGCGTGCAACTGCCATTGCATTTTTGTTACGCAAGCTTATAAATATTTTTGTTGACAGATTGAAACTTCAAAACATCCACAAAACCTGCACGGCTGCGCGCGGCACGCGGCATGGAGACAGACGAGGCCGCGGAGGAGTTCATCACTATAGTACCGGTAGGCGAGAGTAAGCCTACTGTAAAGGATCCTCCAACATTTGTCACAGTACTCACAGTAGTTGCAGCGACCGGAGCCGCGGAAGTTGTGGTATGTAGACCGCGAGGCGCGCGTCTCGGACTTGGATTAAAATTCGAAGGCGGGTCAGCCGCTGCTGAGAAAGTAAGGAGGTTATTAGTGCAATCATGCGCGGAAGATAGCCCCGCAGCAAATGCCAGTACGCCTTGGGGTAAATTAATTCCTGGAGATGAAATATTGGCAATAGATGGCGTTTCGGTTTCTGAACTTACAAGAATAGACTGCGTCCGTCGACTTAAGGATTCTGATGAAACATTAAAACTTCTCGTTCGACACTTAGAACTTGATAATACAGTGAGTGAAAATAAGATGGATAATTTAGAAAATGTCATAACATCGAAACAGAATGTGGAAATTAGTCGACCGACCACCTTGCCTCCACCCGTTCCACCCAGAAAACTCGGTAAAAAGAACTCGTTTAAGGACAAGCCTACTCTACAGACTGTTGGGGAGCAAAATGCACTTATTAATGTTGATGGGCATAAACAACCGCAAAATGAAAAAGAGTCCATTATAAATAGCCAAATTTCAGGTATATCTACAATAAATAAATTATCAAGAAAATCTTCATTTGACAGTCATATTCATCGCCAAACTAAAGAAGGTATTGCATGTTTAAAAAAAGGTTCCCCCGAAGAAGTAAGACGTCTAGTTCGCCGGTTATCAGATGGTAAGAACATGCCTCCGGAAGCTGAAGTATATATCGATCTATTATCAAATGAATGGGAACGATGCCTTGTATTCGCAGATGCCGAGTCTGATGACACAGGCAGTTCTATTTCTACAGTTGTTGACAGACTAGGATCTATGGCAGGCTCTGTAGAAAACAGTATTCCTTCAACCCCAATAATGCCACAAAAATCCATCGATATACAAAAAGTTTTGAATAGTATTGAAAATATTTACACTAATATTTTAGAAAACATGACTAGTGCAAAGTTTCTAGAAAGGCAAATGGCTAAAAACAACGAATGTAAAAAGTTTGAAAAACACTCTATAACCAATGGTTTTGCAAATCATGAAGCTGTCATTCAAAGCTATCACTCAGAAGACGCAATCTCACAATCAAAGAAAGTACAATCAAATGATAAAAACAATAATCATACTCTGACGCAAAATAATACACAAAAGCACGAAACGAACGAAACGTGCCAAACAATTGAGAAAGTAATAGTTAAACAGGAAATAGGATCTGACAAACCTAAACCGATGCCGAGAAATACAAAGGTTGAGCGAACCACAAGCGAAAAGAAACGACGTCCAATTCCTATCCCAGAAACTCTTGCACCGGCGGCTCTTGAACCTCTTCTTACTCCGACTAAGAAAAATTGTATTGAAACTTGGTTGCAACGGTCAGAGGCTGAAATGAATAATAAAATAGATGACAAATTTGAAGAGGTTTCAATGCCAGAAATATTGCCTCGACTTATTGATTTCGTGCCAAAACATCAATTTAAGGAATCAACGGAGTCTCCAACATGTACGCGTCCAACTGCGCCTCCTCCTCCGCCACCAGCAGAAACACGAGAAGATGGTTCCGGTGCTTCATTGGATACTATCGGAGAACTTGATGAATCTACGGACGTCACTGATAATGCGTAAGTTTTATTTGCCACATTATTTCAGAATGCTTTCATATACAAATTCTACATCATTTTTCAAACACCGTTAGGTATTTTTAAAATAGATGATAGAGTTAAGGACTAGGATCATTAGGTAAAATAAGTTTTATGAAACAATAACGCCTTAAATAATATATAACATGTAATAACGAAACCAATTTTGATTGAGTACAATGCCTTATAAGCTGTAGTAAAAACTACTCCGATAAACGGGTTAACCAGAAAAGAAATCTATTTTAGTTACCCCCGACAGGTTCAACTCGCTTATGTTGGACTTAACCGGTTGTATGTTACCATTGTAGCAAACAGTCATTAGTTTCTGAGAACCCTTTTCGATCAAGTGTAACTGGAAATCATTTTAAATAAAGAAATGCGAAAGTCACATTAGCTTACACCAGCTTTTTGCCTCAGCTTGTAGATAAAACGAATAAATACAACGGAAATGCAATTCAAGTTTTTGCAATATGGCAATCGTATTGATGCTCTATCGGAGTATAAAGAGCCGTATCCGAATGTTTTGTGCTTTGAAAATATTAGGTATCTGGCGACTGAACTCAGTTTCACTATGAGTCAGTCATCAATGTAAGAAAGTGTATTTTCACTTAAAATAAACACCTTTCGGAGTGAGAAAACATCTCTTTGAACAGAATATTTTCTGTAATAATGATTATCATTTACTTAGTAACATTGTATTGTTACATGTGTTACATCTAATATACTGATGCAATGACATCATGTCTAATATATTCTTATCTTAGTCATAATTTAGTTCATAAATTTATATTAACAACAGTTATTCATCGTACGCTATGAGTAGTGTAGTATTTTGGGACTCGAGTGTAAAATATTATGCAAAGGCCGGACATGAGTAATTAAATTTGTTTACTTTAGTAGAATAAAGTACATAATATAGCGCTACTGCTGGACAAACCACTTCTCTTCGCATGAGAGGGTTCATCCCAACCAGGGGTATTGTTTCATTGCGGTTTTGCTATTACTCATGGCACATTTGTATTCCAGGACGTCCTCGTCATTACGACGAATAAAACACCATAATATTTTACGAATTTTTGTTTTCATTACCTTCGAAGGTTTAAATAAGAATAATGTAAATCTAGGTAGGTAAGGATGTCTATTAATTTGTTTCTTTCCAATGACATTACGCTGTATTAATATATCATGTGTCATTAGCTCTATGGTTAAATATTTTATGATTATGGTGTTTTATAGTGTGTTAAACTCAGTATTAAAATTAGTATTATACTACAAACATGACAAATATGTTACCTTCCAGAATTTCAGCGCTGCTGATAAGCGCTCATTACAAAACAGAAGGATATTTTCAGATCAAAATTCGAGTTTAGTTTGAAAAGAGTATATTAGTAGGTTCTTGTTTAAAAAATGTTTCTTGTCAAGCTAAAAATCATCTCACAACTTGTATGCGTAGATAAAAAATAAGTATCATAATGATTATTGAGGTGGAATTCATGCGCTAATAGATCTAATGTATAAGTTATTAATATTTAATACGCAATAATGACGTGAAGATCAATGACAAATCACAGAAATCAAATGACCCCATTTGCATGTCAAATGCGCGATTACGATAAAATTTGACCGCCAAGGACGTCCCACTTATTTACATGGTTACAAAACACTACCATTGTTTTCTCAGCAAACAATACTTTTACCACTTACATAGGGACAAGACTATAAAGAAAGAAAAGAATATTTTATACGGAACGGTGACACACATGGAAAGTTTCTGTATTTTTATGCAAACTAGCGGGTAACAATAGCGGGCGGTGCGAGGACGGGTAGTAGTGCCGGCCAGCTGCTCCCCCGCCCTCGTAACTCTCCCTGAAATGCAACCAGCCTTGTGTGCCCGCCATTGTGTGTTCTACGTAAGTCTACGTATACCAGTTGTCAGTCGCTACGTGAATGTAAAATATCCCGATAATGCGAAAATTGAACGCGAAAGGCATGCGTTTGATAAATATATTATCAACACGAAAACAAAAGCTCGGTTTGTAGTTGAGAGATAAAGAGCACAATTCTACTTGTAAAATGTCATCGTCTGGGTCGTATTCTTATGAAATATATTTAACTAGGCCTTCGCCGCGGCTTATGTCTGCGTAATTTTTATTTCATAAAAGCATTCATTCCATGTTCTACTTATAGGGATAAATTTTCCTTAAAGTACCCGTTGTGCTTTTCAAGGATCGTTAAATCAGATTTACTTTTGTACTCGTAGTTGTTTTTGCGTGATTGAGTAACACGTACCCATACATCTGTCCATCTTCACAAACTTTAACTTTAATTTTCTCTTTTTATATTTATATGTTTTTAATTGCAAATCCTATTGTCTTATTTGTAATACAAACAAATTTTCAGTCCTTGGCAGTGAAGATGATATTAGGTGAATCAAACTACACTTGACTTCAATCGCGAATGTATCTCATCCATCAAACCTATCACAATCACTGATACAGAGGAACCTACAAAGCTAGCATTGCTCTCTAAATATAATCAAATAGGGTTTAGAAATATAATATATTAAAGAAGCTCCGGTTCAATGAATTTATCAAAATTCGTTCGTTATTACGTAACAATTGTCACAGGCCTGGACGACTAAATGGAAAGTCATCCGTGCCGACACATAAGCTACACTTGACGAGTGAATTGCAAAATAAGTACAAAAGTTACAATACCTAATAAATAACCTGAATAACGAATTATATTGAGATTCAAGTCTTATTACACGGAGCATGCGTGTGACCTCAGAATATACTGCATACTGATACACCTTCAAGTAACTAATGGAGGCGTTCTGTAGTACCGACAAACAGCCGCAAAATTTGATATGCGAATCCTATTGCACAAGCTTGCTTGCGTTCTCTTTCAACAAACTAGGCGATGCGTGAAAATAAATCATGTACTTTTAAGCCGATCGTTAAATTCTATGGTGTGATATAAATGTTGTATGAATGTTCCAGAACCTAGAAGCACTATAAATGCAAATTTAGTTAAAAAGTTAATTAGTCCATCCTCTTCACAGTGAATCAGAATATATAAATTTTCATGAAATCTGTGTGTACGTTTCTCGTAAAAGCGTACGTATTATCATCAATTAAAAGCTTTGCAGACGTTGAGGCAGACCTGTATAACGAGCGAGCGAGCGCTTCGCGTTTCTAATTGCCCCCGTGCACCGTGTTACACCCACAAAGTAACTGTTCTTGATACTACAGTAAAGGTTTATCGAAGTTTATTTTTTAACGCATGCCTACTTTCCACTACCTTATTGGCCAAGATTTATGTCAACAGCGATACCGACCTTTTATTATTAATATTTTCGAGGTTCTTATTGTAACCGCATAAGGAAATGTTTACGGAAGATTAAATTTACACCGTATCCGAAGATATATAATCTTTTATAGCATATAATATGCTATATTTTTAATAGGTACTTATTTTATATATTCGTGACTGCAGTGCAAGGTACATTGGTTAAGGTTAAATTTAAATTTACAGGTAAAGTCATAATACTTCATAGGGCACGGAAACCAATAAAACAACACAAATATTACGATATGAAATTGAATATTCTTGCTTCTTTTTACAACCACTTCGTATCTTCTTCGTTACGTATGAAAAAAAAATGTTCGTTTACGCAGTAAACAAAATTTGACACAAATCCCTTACCCTTTATAAGAAATCCCATGAAAAAATTGTAGAAGAGTTGCGCGAAGAATTAATCGACATAATTTTCTGAATCTATTCTCTTTGTATTGTGTGTGTCAAGATAATAAAGAATTTAATAATAATTATAATGGAAGACTATAATACGAAAATATGGCAAAGTTAGGTGAATGTTTATACCTGAACAACCTGCAACGTCTTAATAAAATATCAAACAAGTGCCTTGACAAATAGTTCTTAATCCGAGGTTTGTTGTTTATTGCTATTGTAGTAATAATTTACGTCAGCGTTATAAGTAAAGCAATGACTTATGCAGCTATGCTTTGAATAGTAACCTAATAAGCCAACTTAAGTAGTTGGCCTAGGTTTAATAGGTATCTGAGAACTTTAAATATCGTGAGCATGGGTATCAGAAGTTATTTCACAGCTATTTGATTTAAATGAGCAGAAATTGTCCATGTCGGGGCAACAGCACTTGAATGTAACATGCGCAACAAATTTCCAGTTAGTCAGCGTTTTCCAAGGCATTCTGCTTATTCATTAACACTTGAGTAGGGTCTGCGGCAAAAACTGTCTGTATAAGTATGCTCAAATGAGTTCCAAGTGCCCGGCGATGGCAGAGTATCGAAACTAGTGAGGAGTATAGCTCTTGTGATCTTTGCCCGCATAAGTTTACTGTGAAACGATGTTTAACTAGCTAGCCGAGCCGTAGATTCAGCAAAGGGGGTCTGTTTAAATTTCATTAGGTTCCGACTGCTTTGTGAAGAGCGTCGCTACATTTTTTTATGTCGTCAAAGTAGCAAATGGATAATGCAGTGTGATCACAGCACAGCACAGAGCACAGCATATAATAATGTCACGGTTGTGCCAGGTTTGGTATTAGTTTTTGATAGATGATATGCCATACACCTGTGCGTGTAGGATACAGTAGAGTGGCCACACGCTATATAAGCATTGGCATGAATCAGAACTTCATCCAACAAGTACGTGCCAATAATCGCAATCGGCTAAGTAAGTATACTACCTACTTATAAAAGTATATATCAGGCAAATATGAACAAAACGTACAATGAAGAATTTCCGAATCAAATCAGGTATTTACCTACTTCACGCAAGCGTGCTTTGATTTCCATCATTGTTTGTCCTTACTGTTGTATTTTGGTATCGTTGAATTTTTGTAGCCCTAATTGTAGCCCATATCGAGGTTCTCTCAAATATTCGTTACAATACACATAAGTATTTTAACAAATATTTTATGGATTTGTAAACTTTTTAGTAAAAACTGGTTTTCCAATAGTCAATTTACTGTTCCCTGAAGACAACAGGGAACCCCTAGACAATACTAAGATGTATCCCTATACACGCGCGCAATCACGTGAATGTCACGTGGTCAATCATCATCGATTCCAAAATTGGTAAACCATTTGACAAAGGGTCAAAGCTCAGAACAATAACTAAAACAATAGAAACCGGAATAAAATGGTAACTGAACTGAATATATTTGTTTCACTTTGATTCATGGAACAATTATAATGTTAAAGAAGAGGTATACAGAAGTCATTTCTAAATTATGTAGGCTGTCACTAAATATTCACTAATTTTATTCAGGCTTGTGATGTTCAATGTTGTCGATAGAATTTATCGATGACATTAATTACCATTTCATTTATTGGCAAAAATAAAGAATTAACCTTCGTTTACATACATAAATTACTAACATATCAAAAATACATATATACATACATACAATACATCCTTTTTGAGGTTCGTTTTTAATTGGATGGTACTTTTTGAATTCCGCATCATCGTCTCCAAAATCCACGTTGGTTCCTCCCTCTTTATCTGTCCAAAAATAAAACTGATCTCGACTGTATTAAATTGTTATTGAATTCGCTGAAAACAAACCGGGAGACATTCGGTTTGATGTGATGAATATTTACACACGATTAAGATATGTGCATACCATATGTTGAATTTACTTATGTTATTTTATCTACATTGAATTAGAATAGAAAAAATTATCGATTTTTTCGCATTTGATTCTTAACAACTCTTTTTCGACCTTACCAATGAACACACGCATAAGTCAAATAGTTCATTGAACCACCTATAAGACTTTGAAACAAATTACTACCGAATTTGTTAGGATTGAATTAGAACCAATATAACCAAATGATTTTACATCTTGTGACATGCCAAAAAAAGTAAAATAAATAGTGAATCACTTATCTCATTTCCACGTATTATTTCATGCCGTAAGATAGAACGGGACCTACTCGTACGGCAGTAACATAATTCTTATTTTATCCTTCCTTCTATTGCTTTAGTTATTGTTCTGAGGGTCAAAGTTTTAGCTACGTTTTTCGTCTAAGTCGTTGACTCGACGGTGACACTTGTCAGAAGTGCCATGTATGCCATCATCATTAGAATGCCATATGCCGACCACGTGGCTCTCACGTGACGGCGCATGTCCTTCCCATACATTTTAGAATTTTACTTTTAGCGACATTGCAGATGCCCCGCCCCTTATAGTAAAATTGGGCTAGGGCCCCAGTTTTGTATATATTTATAGATAGACTTTTATTAGTCATTTGAAGGTTTAGTTACTAATAAATCCGAAATGAAGCAACATACCCACTTATGTAGAGTCCTTAATTAAAAACTCGTTTCGACCTTGCCATACCTGGTTAATAAATCCTTCTTTGTATTTGCCGGTGATCAAATCTCATTTTTTTCATAAGCCGTAAGGTTAGGTTAAAAACAGAATACTAAATAATACATCGCTGTAAGACTAATACAGTTAATACAATTTTTGAAAGAATTAATAAGATTGTTTAAGTTTAGTTGCATATAAACTTTAAAGTTGTTGATGAAACTTATAAAACTGAACTTAAAATTATTGCATATTTAAAAATGACTTGTCACTTCGTGTAGGGTAGTTTAAAAAAAAATATGGAGTAGGGAAATCGAAAATGGAAAATCTGCATGGTGTTTTTGTCATTCAATTAAATATAATGACAATGACGACCAAGGCGCGGAAACTAAAATTACAGCAGCAGTGACGCTACACACAGGCAGAGTGGCCCCGCGCCGTTTACGCGGCAACTTCGCGAGACCAATGCTGCCCCGCATGCCGAAGGCTCTGAAGGTAATTTACCGCGTTTCCCATGAATGGAAATCTCACGAGGCCTTTGCACTTAGACTGCAGCACGAGCCCGATCGGAAAGTGTAGACCTCGTTTTCATCGTTATCCGGCCCGAATCAGGTTCTCAGCGTGGACGAAGCCATCGTGAGACAGACGCGCACGCGTGTATGACAGGAGCCATTCCATAGCTCATTTATTTAGTTCAGCTCTCTTGTGTTATAAACAAAAAATGTAAGTAGCGCCAAATTGATTATATCATTTATATCAATACATAATTACGCTTCTATGCACAGTAGAATGCACAGTAGAAGTAATGCCCTCCAAGTATTATGACCAAATCGGTTCCGGTTCTACATTTTTGATCGAGATAATCGAAGCAGTAACGTTCACGTACCGGCCTACATTCTCCAATTTGAAAGAGAAAACATACCAACAACGAATGCAGGGCATTATGATATTAACTGACCGACCAATCACCTAGTAATTGATAGTTGTAATGTAATTGGTCGTTAGCGTACACAATGTTGTGTTGTTTTACTAATTCACTTTACTCAGTGACGTCCTCAAAAGCATACATTAGTATTGAAGTAGATATTAATTATGGTTTCTGCATTGATTTGCAAGTCATTTTAAACGGCAAATATGATATTTGAGGTCACAGTCATGTTTTCTCTAACGGATCATCTTTGCAGCAGTATTGGCATATGCTTCTACACACAAGCATACGTGAGACGCATCGGTTGAAGTTTTGTTTGCTAAGGAGCGGTTCACATGTAACCTCTATGTAGATCTCGCACACAGTGCGATCAATTGCAAATTCCGTTGAAGCGGTCTTCAGTTAATAGAATTTGTTATTCTGGTAGTGTAAACCGGCGACTATGCAAAACCCGTATTTGGCACAAAAGTACTCCGCATTGAAGATTTGCAAGTTCGTCCAATTAACAGTGTATTTAGTTTGAATATTGATTGGACGTTGACAGAAAATAATTAACAAAACGAAGCGAAAACGGTACAAAGTTGAACCAAATAAGAGCTTAATATGAGAAGTACCTAACAGTAGCCAAGTAATCAAACTGTAATGAATATCCAAGTAATTATCGTGAAATAGTAATAATATAATCTGACATGATTAGGAGATTATCTGAAGTGTAAGTGGTCTGACCGCGGTGTCTGTTGTCAGAGGCATGCGGCGGCGAGTCGTAACGGTACTCGTTCTCAACCGATTGGCCCTGGGACTCGTGGACCCGTCGTCTCTGCGATTTAATATATCTAATATACTGTTATTAAATTTATGTGTGCGTCTATCTAATCCCGTGTACTTTCTCTTGTATGTAATAATCATGCGCATCGATCACCATGATACCATCTATAGTCTCTTTTATCCGCTTAACATATTTTAACACCCACATTATGATATTAAAACCAATTCGCTTCTCTTTAAAGTTTATACTTTAGGGTCTATGATATTGACTGTCATGTTTAATGTCTCTAGAATGTTTCTTGAAGACGGGTAATTAAATGTAATGTACGTGGAAAGCTTGCGAAATGACAGCAATGCAGGTTGGATCCGTGGGTCGGTACCGCCGCCGGTACGTACGCTTTTCGTTGCCAGGAATTCCACACGTAAGAGGCGGAAGCGGCGCAGAGTGCCTTGATCTTGTGTTTTATGTCGGTATGTACAGCGAATACTCGAAAGTATAGGAGATATACGTCGCCAAGTAACTCCGAGTTGTGGTTACAATAGCACGTTCGACCCCATTCGCACGCTCATCCCATTCTCGGCTTATTGACTTATCGGTCGCCCTGTTTATGAGGGGGCATGTTTTCACACGTAGGTTATGATTTCAATAAACCTTGTTATGTATGTACTCTTATCATTATCAACGTAGCTTTAAACTTAGCTTTGTAAGCATGTGTCATACGTGATACGTCAATGGTCCAGCATAATCTTGGTATGTTTCTCGTTCAAACAATTTCGCACTCAATTCTTTGGTTTACTTATGTTTGTTTGCATAAGATTAAAATGTTTGCCTACTCGCTGCCAACAGCAAAGTACCTGACTCTGATATTTGTGTTCATATAGAGATGTAGAGATGTCTTTGTGAGCGGTTTATTTGATTACTTACTTGTAGGACCACTTGGATATATTTATATAACATTAGTTTGCTTCCAATACTATGAAGTCGCGATAAGCTTATTCCTATATTATGTCATAAGAATAGCAAACGGGTATGCAGTCCTACGAACCACAGCCCACCCTGTCAAACTTCTGTGTCAAACTTCGGATAGAATTGTATGAGGGGTACCTATTTTAGTCTTATTAGGTGTAAATATTACTTGTTTAGTATTCGTCAGTGGGATGTGGAAGTTATTAATGTTAGTGTAAGTTAATCCTGGTAGTAACTGCGTTAGTTTTTAGCGAAATGCCATCTCATCCCACTGACATAATTATTTGCAGCAAGAATTCGATCGATTGCAAGTCGAGCAAAAACTTGGTCGTTCACATTCACTTGACGTCAAACTAAAATGGCGGCGCTTCTGGGCAGAGTGGGCAGCTTTGTGTATAGAGATCGAATGACAGAATCCGTAAAATCAAACGAATGAGGCCACGAGAAAACATGTAAGTACAATGTATCGCTTTTTATCGAATGGAAAATATAAGTTTTGATCAATTCTTGTTTTTTGGTTTTATTACAATACAATACAATACAAAAACACTTTATTGTACACCAGGACAGAATATATTAACAGAGCTCACATTTATTAAGGTCAAATATTTTTTTAAACGTATTGGGCTGCTTATTGTTCGTGGTTATGTAAACAGCTCTAATTAGACACTAGAAATGACACGACTATCTGTCGTCACACTCGTCACATTAAGATACATCCCTAAATGGTTGCAAGGTTGCAACCTTGCAATGTCAAGATTGTATTAAGTATTTAATTGCATTTATATTAATTTGCACTCCCTTTCTGTTAGGATAGAAATTTTAGTTTTAGTTTCGTAACTAATGGGCTTTATAAAAATGTCCACCAAGTGTTGAGAGTAAGACGGGTAAGAGTTGAACCTACTATGCCGCATAAATAATATTCGCCCCACCACCGCCTCGGTTCATATTTCAGTCATTTAATTAATCTTAATTTTTACATTATTGTATTCACAAATAAATGAGTGTCCCAATTAGGAGTCATTTCAGAAGAATGAACATAAATTACTACCTTACATTTTGCCAAAGTTTTGGTGGCACTTACATCCAAGAACATTTTCGAAGGGTGTGGTTGCTTTATTGCTACTTAAAGACATAAGTGATATTTTATTTTATGGACAAAGGACTTAGCGCTATGATGGAATTCTATTAAGTCGGTTAAGAATGTTATGTTTATTTTAAGTGCATTCACCTTTCCTTAAGATAATATTTGTTCAGATACAAGAATAGAGTCTATTAGGTAGGTAGGTAGGATCGTTGGATAAAATTTGCATACGAATTTCAAAGTGGGTTGAAATTATGGCTTATGAGTTGTTTAAATATTAGCCTATATTAAAATATGCATATGAAATTGCCTTATTATCCAAATAAATGTTTGTTTTATTTTGGTGAGATACTTTGTCAGTTTTATTTTTGTTATCTTTCTAATTTTCTCCCAGAAC
>DWLO01000176.1:0-24853 GCA_018245335.1 Dalla quadristriga
GTGGTCGGGGGACTGAGGCCTAAGGAGCTCCCGAGGGAGCGGCCGCCCTTCAGGTGGACGCGCGTGTAGCGGGGCTATGATATCGATATGCGTGTGCTGAGATTGCAGCCCTTGAACCGTGATATCTAGTGCACATCTAAGGCCTCATTACACATCTGACCAAAAGGAGGTCTTAATTATATTGCACGAAAATTAAAGACAGAGAGTAAATCCTACTGGTATTGGAATAAATTTGCAGTCAGTAGCAGCTTTGCATCAGTACTTATATGTTAAGGTACTGGTTATTTATAAGTACGCCTTTAAAACGAAATGAGAAATGCAGCACTGCTCCTAGACTGTTTTTTGCTTAAAATTAGTGTTAATTAGATAAACATGTTTTTTTGAGATGATTTGAAGGTCCTTTATAAACTTATTACCTAAATAATAAGCTCATCTAAATGAGCTTATTACTTATTACGATGTGTGTACAAAATAGACTTTATTATACTTATACCGATTTGATATCAATTAAATATATTTTATAAATATTTTAACGGTGAACTGCCACTTATTAAAGTCTTAATATAATATGTACCTACTTGGAATGTTATTGATTGTAATGACTGTAATGTAGGTACGTATTGGAACAAGCATTTTAAATACGAAGTAGGAAATCGCTATGGAGTTTTACGAAGAAATATAATATTATCGTTATAAACGGTGTGTAGGTAACTGAATCAATTAAAAAATTATATAACTGTGGAGTATCTGGCGGTTACCTAAATTCAACGAGAAACTTAGGTACCCTTTATTCAAACTCATATTTAAATTTATAATTAAAGTTTGCTATGGAATATTTAAATCATATAATTATTTGAATCTCGCTGAAATTATACTGTAGTTACATTCCCTGAAAATACATGCTTGACTAACTGAATATTCATAGTTTCTATCGGTTGTAAAATTAAAACTCGGTTAAGTCGGAATATTGCATTTAAAAATAGATTTAGTGGATAAAGTATGTACCTATGTACAAAGACTCGAATTTTATTAAACTACCTAATTTGGCTGAAGCAGTCTAAATCACGATATTGGTTGTAGAATAACGAATCGATGCCAAAATACTTCCTTATAGCTAAACGTAGGTACGCTGCCAGTGGCACTGTACCCTATTCTAATTGATAAAACTTTTTACTGTACTTAAATATTATAAAACATATCAGACTCTACCTAATGTTATTTTGTGTTTTGGTTTCAATTACAGCTGCATACTTAATCTTCATACAGTTATTTGGGCTTCCTATCCGTCATTGCGTGGTGCTATATTACTTAAAAATAAATACTTATTACTATTTACAACTTACCAACCTACCTATATATAACTGACTTAGTGGTATGATAGGTGGTTCTTATTAATATTTAAGGGATTGCATATCAGTGTGAGGATTGTGAGGAATGAGTGACTTAATTGTAAAATAAGTGGAATACTTATAAACGACTTTACTTGTTATCATTGTGCCTTATTGTTTAGTTAGGTAATACTTATTATATTGTATGGCGCCAATCCACTAGCGGTCAACTGCAGGGCATGATGTCTCCTCGCAATTGAAGACACTTTGATCGTACCTACTGCACACGCTGATCCAGTGCGGAATCTTATTGAAGGATATTAAATACGTTGACTAAGGTTGACTATTGATTACTAATGTAATCTTAGTTTTGTTACAAGTTTGTTTATTTAACTGAATATTATTTGTAACCTTATATGGTAAGTAATTATAGAGAAAAAAGTTCCAAATACCCATGGTATCTACGTTACTTTTACGTTTGTTTAATGTAAGTTTCCTTACTATATGAAAAAGTCTTTGTTTAAGTTCTATGACTGTGGCTATGGAATATTCAAATTGTAGTGTTATGTTTGAAGATAAAAAGTCATACTTAGTAAATTATATTTTTTTATTTAAAATAAAATAATATTATTAGTAAGTATCTATTGATGAACAAACGCAAATTCTCAAAATTAAATTGTAATTCTCAGCCTCATCCAAGACATCAGTCTACGAGCTTTTGGTCTATTGACCTTACTTCTGTATCTTCGAGAACTATTTTGTATGTTTGTTTATACGTTAAACAAGATTTCGTACCTTCCTAACAATAACATACCTACCTACTATACGTACAGCATATTTATTTTGTATGAAATTTATAAAGATACGTAAGTAAAAGTACTTACATGAGTTTTATAAAGATGACGTAATTTATTAGACTGTTAGGTACATACCTACAATTTTATCAAATAGGTAGGTACCTATTTTTATAATGAATATGTTTTTGTAATCTGATGACGGGGATGTTCTTGAATATAATATGTGCATATTATATATTTTTGTATAACTTAGTCCATGGACTAAGATTATTGTATTTAATTTGTCAGAATGTATGTAAGCCACAGTGCCATTTTGAATGAGGTATTTTGCTTGTAGATATTTTAGATAGGTTTTAAAACGATATTTTCCTATAATTTTAGTATAGGAAATGGTTATAATGAGGTATTTGTCATCACAACAAATTTGTATCAAATATAATAAATACCTGTTGTTTAATGCTTGATTATTTTTTTGAAACCCATGTTAAATATTTCATTGAGTATCAGTTCCAGGCACATAATAGGTACTTAGCTATCGCTGTTATTAGTAGCAATATTTACCTACAGTAAGAATAAGAATAAAGTTTATTTATTAAACCATCCGAGGAACAAAATTAAACAGTGTAAAATTACAAACAAACATTGTCGTAACAGTGGCTCACTGATACATACATTGTCGTGCACTCTACACTAAGTAAAATAACTTGCGTACTTGCGTACCCTTCAGAACAGATTAGCCAGTAAATATAAAGGAACGACGGAATATACAGTAGCGGGTCAAAATCAATAAAAACATTACCAAGGCATGCCATTACGCAGTTCAGGAATGTTGAGTTTTTGCACAGCGCCATCTTTTAGGGAGTAGTGGAACTTTTCGAACATACTAAATTTAAGTACAACTGCGCAGCCCGATAATAAAAAATACCTTTGGGTTCAGATAGTGAACAAGCTTAGCATGTTATGGCAATTTCATTTTCGTTCGCCCCGTTTGCGTAATTCGGCCTAATATCTATAGGTCATCCTAGATTATCATTTGCGGAGCACTTCAAAACTGTTCGAATCGTTAAAGTTTTTCGTGCTGGGGCGGTCTTGCACTTTTGATTAAATACTAGGTAAGTGGTCAGTCACGTATGGAGCTAACTACACCAGAGTCGCAGAATTCTAAGTCACAGTCCACTAAGATAACCTCAGACCGTAAGAGGCCTGTCACACAATAAAATGGCAATAATTGTTTTCGCATTTTTGCCCTACCAAAACTAGGCATATGAAAACTAAAATGTCTACCATGATATTAAAGCACATTTTTCAAAAGTCTTTTAAAAAATGTTTCAATGTGCGAGCGATATAGATGCGGATGCTCTCTTAAAGGGTATTAAGGGTATTAAGTCGTATAGTAATAATTAAGATATAAATAATGTAAATAAAACAACTTTTGGGGGCAAACAAGATGTTATTATTGCATTTTTTATTTACAAATCATAAATCTAGGAGTTGGAATTGGGTCCACGACGGCGGCCGAATGTTTGGACAACGTTGACGAATCTGAAAGAATAGTAAAATATTATATAACCAATAAACAAAAATTGGGAACGTGTCTCTGATATTAAAATAAAGTTTACAATTCCATAGGCATTGCATACATTTGATACATTTTCAGGGATGTCACTACAATATACCAGACGGTACACTCACTTTCCATATGGGCTTTGTTTTATCTAAATATCTCTAACAGTTTTTTTATTTACGGGGAAGCGTCTGTAACCCATGGGTCCCAATTATATATATTTTAAAACAAAGTGATACGAATATGAAAGGGCATTATTACAGGTAACATTTGGTGCTCTCACTCACAAGTTATGAGAGTACGCAAAATTGCAATAGATTGCACATGTAAATTATGCTATATTTTGATACATACGACTTCAAATAAATAAGATTGAAGTTCTGCATTTCCTATACATTCACACCTTAGGCCCTGTCAATAGTATCCAATCATATCCTATGAGTTGATACTAGGTGTGATCCCATCATACCGCCTACAGACTATTGTTGTGCACTATGAATTACATGAGTAGGTCATAGTCCCACAATCCTGACTGGTACTGGGGACTGACATGCCAGTAAAAGAGACCGTACAGCAATGGATGAGATCAAAGAATTATAATTATTACTACGTAAACCGACACTCGCCTCCCTGCGCAACAGTTTCAATACCTCAGTGAATAGGGGCAAGTAAAGCTTCATATAGGACGAAATCGACTATCAAGTTGTTTCATGCAAAAGCGTATTGCAGGAGCATAGATGTAGGCCTACGGTGTTACACATACATCCAAACATGTACAGACAGTATAACCCTGAAGGATGGGTAGTAGGTGAGTAAAAATGTTCATTTATAAGGAATGTCGCAGGCCTGATGATGGTGATGACAATTTAGATCTACTGAAGCAACTGGTAAGTTCCTTACCGCCTGTTGTATTGGATCCTGCGCTTAGCACGACCGGTCTTCTTCTTCTTCTTTTGCTGTTTCTCTACTTTGGGAGTCTGACCTTTGACCTTACCTGGAATGAGAAATGAACATGGTGACTTGTTAATATCTTGTTAGTGTCTCAGTTATGAGTTATATTTTGAGACGGCTTCAATTCAAATGCCAGTTTATATTCTTTTTATTGACTAAAAAGTTTTCTTTTGGGAGTTGTAACACATTTATTACTGCCTTGATAAAAACAAAAGCAAATTTCTCATGCAACAGTACAATGTGGCCACAATAAGTATTTGCTTCACAACAAAAATATGAATATATATATTTCAGATACTCTTCACTACTATATCGAAAGCACTCAAAAGGCTACAATTTCAATTGAATTTAGATAAGATTATTAGAGAATACAGTAACACAGTATAAAAGTCACATTTATGTTTAAATATAATTTATTTAATCAATCATTTCAACCCAAGATACACATTCAATATTAATGCATATAACTTTGTACTATAACATTATAAATACGAAAAATTGTAAGAAAAGATGTACATGTTTGTTACTCAATCATGCAAAATCTAGTGAACCTTATGAAATAGCTTCCATCCAGGAAAGTGAAAATTATCCAATAAGCAGATTAAATAGGGCATAAACATTTGTATGGGAAAACGAATTATACCCAGGCAGGGCCACTGGCAAAGACTACCTAAGAACCTTCTGAGAAAAAGCTCCTTTGCCGGCAAAAACCTCATCAAAATACAGTGTTTCTTGAGATATTTACCAAACAAACATGCCACCCTGGTCAAATTTAAAACCAACCTCTTTGCTAAGTTGTTTAAAAAGAATACTAAAAACTCACCAGCACGAGCCAAGGATCCATGCACTTTACCACCGATCAGTGGGACTGTGAGGTCCAATTCTATGGAGGAGAGCTCAGAGACAAGGCAGTCATCCTGGAGAGGCGCACCACTGACAGACAGTGTCAGCTCCTCGGCCCCAATACCAGCAAGGGATCGGATCCGGTCCTGGAATATTGTGGTTATTTATTAATCTTTAAAGCCAGTGTTATTTGATAAAAACTAAATCATCAAAACTTTGTGAAAACTATTACGTTGACATAAGCACCCAATAAATCAAGTATTTTAATGATAATATACTAAATACATATAATAACAAACAATGATATTTAACGTTATAGACTTCCATAACCATTTCACCACTCGGTGACATCACTGTCGCCTTAAGATAACTGAAAGGACGTCAAAATGCACTTGTGGAAGTTTATGTATTCCTTAGAACGCAATTTCTATGTGTAACCTAGAACTGGTTGTAAACTAGCATTAACCATCATGTACTTAAAGAAGTAGAAATTCATATTTTACCTTTATCTGGGCAATGGATTCCTCTCCAGTGACATCGAGAAGGTGAGTCGACTGTCCTCTTATGTGCAACTGCATCTTGAAGTGTCTGAAAGAAGAGATTCCACAATGACAGACTGCGGCGTGGTCGACATATTATACCGAAATTCTTAAATATGTTTGACTATCAGACCTATCCACACAAAATACTTATGTATCTGAATGAACTAAACTTTAAATGTATCACTATACCAAGATTACAAAACAAGCAATGTGGAATATAATTTTTTAAAAATTCATGTACTAACCTACCACACACGTCTGACAAGCGAAAGAAACAATAATGGCGGAGGGGAAACGGATGTACGAATTGATTCGGATACTTAACCTAACACTATAACATTTAAAGAAATGCATTTATATGTACTTCTTTAACTAAAAGATATTAAAAATAAAAAAAATAAAAAAATGAAATGAATGAATAATCGATAAATCAATGATTGTTCGAAAACATAAATATAAAATATTTACACATACACTTACCGCTATCTCTCACTTTCGTTTCACCAAAGGTTGATTGGTAGAGAATGCCAATAGGCATTAAATCCGCCGATTGTAAAAATTTACAATAAAGTATAAATAAATAAAAAATTAATTGACCAATATAAAACTCAGCTTATCGTGGCCCGCTTTCTAAAGGAAACAGCCCCAATAATTCTTTAATTATTTTTATAATGAATGTGGAAATTAGTTTGTTTCATACGCACCAACCCCGGTCTCCATAGAATATGGTAGAGAAGTAGATAGTTCAAAATACAGGTCTTAGGGGAATAATACATTTAAGGCGGACGAAGTCGCGGGCAACGACTAGTATCTGAGAAAAATGACAATTGATGTTTGCTACTAAAATCGAACGCATTGTATTTCATTTTCGTATACTCTGTTTGCGTTAATTTTACTAAATGTTGGCAACCCTCATTTTTGACACCCATGAGCTCGTGATTGGTTATCAAAAGCGGTACAAATTGTGATGACTGCCGATATGATCACATTTTCGTTGAAAAACTTGTGTGATAACTCATTTATTTAGTTTTCTTGAATGGTATAAAATGGTAAAATAAACTTTTTAGCATCACAGTAAAACATCTAATATGCTGTCAAAGTTGCTTAGAGAGTTCCTGTTTTACCTCATACATTGGATTGTGAATAAACTTGTTGCTATTCAGAATGCTTATCATGAGTTTTGTGCTATAAAGCGCGAACTATTTAAGTTTCACAAAGAGGAGACGACCAAGCAGGAGGTACTGAATATAGTGCGTCATGTGCCAAGAATGCAAAAAAGGCTGAAACATTTGGTGATGTTGGCGGATACATGTCATCATTCTGTAGAAGTCCTGGCATCTCTGGTTATTTGGACCCTTGTAGCAGGAGTACCATATCTCTCCTTCTACGATATAACAGGTAATATTTAAGGTAAACTACAATTATTAAGAATCATTAAAATGCTTACACACCCCCCACACTACTAAGTTTAATGTAAACTGATAATAACAGAATTTAACGCCCAAGACCCGTGTACAAACATTTATCTACCAAATCTTTGTCTGCCCCGACCAGGTGTCGCACCAGGAACCCATTGCTTATCAGTAACAGAATTGATAAAAACACTCCACGGAGTCCGCAAAATAAGTATATATTGTACTTTTCATTACAAACGTCGATAGTCAAATGGTCTCAACTTTGACCTACTCAGGCAGGGTAGTCTGGGTAGAATCTCTGATTCTTAATTTATGTGAGGCATTCAAATATCACCATATCAACTTTAACATAAGTAACTGGCTGATGCGATAATAAAAATTACTAGCCAATAAATATTTTGGCCATCATAAATTACAATAAGTAAGTAAGTTTCTTTTTCAGGTGATTTGAAAAGAAACGAAAAATTATTCTTCATTGCTGTTGAAAAAAAGAAGAAAGAAGGGATACCAGGATGTATAAAATGGTCGAATAAGCCAGATCTCAATGGTTATACAAATGGCAGTCAATCGAATACTATTGTAGTGAATATTTTAGCTTATAGTGATGGTCGGCCAAAGATAGCACAATTTATAAAAACTTTAGCCAAGGAAAAATCTTTGTGTAAAAAGAGTTCTGAAGATTTAACAGCACAAGAGTTAGACGATGCCCTTGTTAACATATACCCTTCCATTCCTGAACCCGAGTTAGCTTTGTATACTGGGCCTCTGTGTTGTACAAATGGCCTTTTACCATGGCATATAAGACTAACAGAAATACTTCAATTGTCTCCCAATCATAGCATAAATGCAGACAGCTATATAGGTGCTTTATATAGATACAATAAATGTGAACAAAGATACGGTACATAGACCTGAGTCTTTAGATGTACTAGGTGTACATATAATTAAGTAATATTCAAAATTCTTTATTTGGCAGTATGGTGGAAAAATAAAGACAAATTTTCCAGATATTTTTATAGTGAAATTGAATAACATGTAAATAAATATGTAATCATATTTTCCCCAGTGTCATCAAAATCATAAGTTTTCATTGTACTGTTATATTATCCGAAATAAATTTGGTTTGATTATAGTCCTATTAGAGGAGAATGTACAGATTATCATTAGATGTTTAACAAGAACAAAATGATTTTCAAACCATAGCAATATTTCAATATTTTTATAGGCCTTATCTTGTTTTTACCATTAACTTAAACAACAATCCTAAGCGATGAGTGATATGTTTATGCAATAAAGACTTAATATTAATAAGTTATTTATTGAATTCTTGATGGTTCTTTTAGATTTACATGTAAAGTGAATATAATTTTAAGATTATAATATTATATGCTTAAATTTATCTTTGTTTATTCGTTTTTACCTTTGGCATTGGGCTTGGTTTATGTGCAAATTTGTACTTATTAAAATCTCTGGTATTGGGCTTGATTTAAGTAATGCGCAAAATTATCAATACTATGTACCAACTTATTAAAATCTTTTGACATCATCTTACTAGCATCTTTGCTAGCCTATCTTATTGTTTGTAACATTACATTCTATAATATTTATTCCCACTGCTCAACTGTCCTGGCATGCTCATCATGTTCCTTTTACACTATTACCATCCAATGATGGTATCTCATTCAATGATGAAACGAGATATTTTTCTTAACTAACCCTGATATTGTAGTGCTCCTACCAGCAATAGAATGCAGTAGGAGCAACAGGAAACTGCACATCAATTGGTTCATGCCTTGTTCATTTGCTTGTCGCCATATGCTAAATCTGCTTTACGCCAATATGTATATGTACTTCCCAAATGTCGCACAAGTTTCTACAAGGAAATGATATAAGAAGGAAAAATTAAATAAAAATGGTCAATAAAGTTTATTGAAGGATTCTAATTCATTTATTGTACATATATACTAAAATATTTACACCAGAAGCAAGCGCTACGGAGAATCCAACCTGTAATAGAAAAGATAAAAATTATATACCAGTCTCTCACCCACATTTAGGTGCTAGAATAATTTATTTCAGATACTTCACACACATTTATAAAAATTGCGTGTAAAGCCAAATGAAATTTTTGCTAGCCGATGCATGAGCATCCAGTGTTAGTTAGAAGAAACATTTTTTACTTATTTATTGGCTTTGTACTTGAAACAACATAAGATATATATCACAGGTCTGAGTTTTGAACTTCGGTCAATTTTAGTAAGCAATATTCTAATGTAAAAAAATCAATAATTAGACATGTAGCAAAACTTATTGATAAGAGCTCTCGCTTGCATATTCTAACATTTTCAATACAAAAACAAAACGAAAACTATGGTAATTTTCTCTATTAGAATCTAAATAAGAAAAATTAAAATGTCCGAAATTTTATTGTCAAGTTTTCACATAATGTTTTTCCAAAAATATACTAAAATTTTTCGATCAATGAAAATATTAGAATGTGACAGCGATAAACGCTCTTAATGTAGTAATGGATTTATTATGCGACTCGCGCATAAAATGTATGAATCAAAAATACAACCTGTCGCACGGGTAACCTGCTCTTCAACGGCGGTGGCGGGAGCGGCTGGCACTGCGCGAGCGTCGCCGCTCGTAGTCCCTAACTCGACCATACTTATCGTTCCTGTCGTAGGAGCGGTCCCGTTTCGAGCTCTCCCTGTCGTACGACCGCCTGTCGCGTCTGTGGTATCTGTCCTCCGACCGGTCGCGCGACCTGCGCCGTCCCGACCTCGACTCGTAAGTCATGGAGCGCGAACGCCTCGACCGTTTCTTCGACCGGTCGTCGTCCGAGCCGTCCCGGTGCTTATCTCGGTGCGATCTTTCGTAATCCCGACTTCGAGACGATTTGCGTTTGTCGTAATAGTAGTCGTCTTTTCGCTTAGATTTCGACTTCTCCGTCTTCGCGTAATCGTCTTGGCGCTTGGATTTTGAATTGGAGTTCTTCTCTTCGTGCTTGTGCGATTTTTCTTTTGGCTGTTTCTGCTTCTTCGATTTCTTCGGTGAAGCGCTGGACGAGGTGCTTTTGCGCTTTCGCTTTTTAACGCGACTACTTTCCACTCTCACTTTCGCGTCACTTTCCGACGACGATTTATCCGAACTGGACGAGTCCGAATCTTCTTCTGAATCACTGGAACTGGCGTTCGAGTTATCTTTGCGCGTTCGGTCGGGGGTGTTCGGCGGACTAGGCGTTCTATCGAATCTACTAGATTTTTTTGAATTTCTCTTGTCCTCAATCGTGTCTATTTTCCGTGATCCATCGACTTTGTCGTTTGATTTATGATTTTTCTTGTCTTTGGATAGTCGTCTTTCTTTTTTCTTTTCCGGTGTTTCACTATCGGCGGCCAGCGGTGGCGGGGTGGCTGATGATCCTGTAAATGGAAATGTTAGGATTTGATATCATTAACCGTGCGAATGGTGTACGATTGATGCTTATAGGCTGATGGATGGATTGCTTTAAGCGGTACTGACTGTCGCGCGGTTCGGGAGTGGCGCGCTCGGGAGTGGCGCGGGCGGGCGCGGCGCGCTCCGGCGGCGCGTTCTGCTCGATCTCCGCGCGCCGCACCTCCGCTTCGATCTCGCGCGCGGTGCGCTCGAACTCCGACCGCTTGCGTTTTATCACCTCCTACGCACACAATGGAAATTATAATTTATTTGCCACCACCACTACGAGGATGTTACAAAGGCCAAACTTAATAATGCCCGATGGCTTCTCTCCCAGTCAACCTTCTGTGGATGCAGAAAATATGAGGCAGTTGTTTACAACTGAAATGAACCAACCATTAAATGATGTTAATAACTGTAACTGAACTTGTTTAAACTGGGAGGTACAGTTGATGAAATGTAATTTGCACCGAATCGTCCTATCGCTGTATCTTTTGAGCACTATAGGACAAAAGAGTGGGCTGTTTTTGAGTACCGCACGTGCCACCCGTAAAGTTATAATTGGTTTGGATACTTTCTTCTTGTGGGATAAATATAAATTAGCTTACACTTGAAACAAATACGTAGATTCAAATTTAAAAATAAGTAAATTTACTGTGAAAGACTGACGCATAACATAATTAAAAAGATTTATTTACGATCTCTGCTAAGAGCTCGAACACACGTGACTGAAAGTCGACTGTAGTTCATGCTGTTCGGCGGCTGCCGTCGCGTGTAGTCGAACTACAAGCGACGCTCGCCGACGACACCTAGACTTCATTTGATTCGCTAGCGTCAAGGATTTTGTACTTTAGCACCAGTGTATTAAAGTTCATTTCGCTATTGAATCGTCAAAAAAACAGAAATAGTTTTTATTTAGTGTTGTATTGTAACAGCCCCGCCGTTGTGTTCGGGACGGTGCTGATTGCCATTCAAGAAGCCCATTCGCTTACCATCAACTGGTGGTCGGTGAGCTCATTCGGGTCCTCTCCGGGGTCGCTGTCTTCGCTGCTGCTCTCGTACGCGCCGAGCCCTGCACACACAGACCCTTCCGATAACAATATGTGGACAGAGCACCGCTACACACCTTACTACACAATTAGAAACCCAGTGCTCCCCACCGATCTCACAACTAAAGGCCTTGAGCGTACTCAGCGGGGGAACTAGTGGCCATCCATAGTGTGAGTCGGTAGTTCGACCGAGGCCTTGGCCACTACGACTGCTTGACGTACCCTCCAAAGCACGAAAGCGCTCAAGAATTTAGCCCATGCAAACTATTTGGTTACATAAAAATTACATTTTCCCAAAAGAGTGTCAAATGTCCCTTAAACTGTTGCAGAATTGTAAACGTGTTATTTGTGTACCTTTTAAGGTGTATTTAACTAATAGGAGCATTCTTTTTAAAAGATCCCGACTCGCTTTGTCCACGACAGACTAAATTTAAAAAGTACCATGGAGTATCTATCAGGGCGGTATCCGCCATTTCAATCGTGTAGTAATCATGCGAATGGTTAAATTTTAGGCTTTTCCAGGTGAAGCTTTTTAAACGGAGCAGAGTTATCAACTCTTAAATTCTTATACGATACAGATTAATTTCTTGTAATTAAATTTTAAATGAAGGCTTACTGCTGTAATCACTTATTAAGGCATAACAAATTAGTTCCCAGTATAAAACGCCGCAGTTCTGTGCCAATAAAACTCGATCGTTATGTAATTTTGTTAATAGGACACCGAATTACACTGATTTATTACAATTATGGGTTACTATACTAAGTATTTAATTATTTTTGTAAAAAATAGCGCTGATTTTATTTAGTGCAGCTTCATGTGTGTAGGCCCTAATGATAATTCTGCAACAATGCCGATGCGGTAGAAATAGCAGACTCGGAGCCCAGGTTGTTTTAAAATTAACTAATTTAATGTATGCCCTATAGTCTGTCGCGTACGAAACTCCTAAAATATTTGTCAAAGTACATTGAATGTCTCTTCCCTTCTGTTAAATTACAAACATTCCCTAAAATCCTTAATTTAAGATCTAAGTAATTAAAGGAACTCAATATAATAAAAACATTCAATTCTACTGATTACAAAATTAACTTGCAGGGCATACAAACTGTACTAACATCAATAATAAAATCATTTCTTACCAATTATGTAATCCACTAAACATAGCATATTCAAACAGCTTTCTAAACATGCGTATTGCCAATATGAACAATAGTAAAACATTAATTTCGATGTATCACTGCTGAAATAAAATGTTTTCTCAATATACATGGTGGTTTCTGTATCCTGAACGATTCTATGCCGTGTGGGTAAAGTTGAGAAAACCACCAAGTACATTTGAAGCTATGTATATCTTGCAAACTGGTACTGTTCATATTCAATCAGTGTGCAAGATAGCTGCAAGGTAAATTCTGTAAGAAGTGCACTCACCGAGCCCACTGGTGATAGCAGAGAGTGCCTTCGACTTGCTAGCCTTCATAGCGTTGAGGTGCGATGCTTTTACCATATAAATAAAACGAAAATTAATCAAACACTCATGTATTCATATCTGAACAGGCAATATCTGAAATAAAACTTTATTAGCGATGAAAATAATACTGATCTCACACACATCACATTTCTTCCAGTTCACAATTTAAACATCTCAATATGAGACAGGTATCACAGTTACAGTCAATACACAATTGTAGGTCGTTGTAAACAAGAGAATCTTGATAGTGATTGCGGGGCCTTTTTGTATAAACCTATATTAGATATGGTACCTTGTTGAAAATTATATCGGGCCAATTCTTCCTGGCTCACCGAATGAATCTCGTGGTCCGTTACCTCTAGCAGAATCTCTGTCAGAGAGCGACGCACGGCCAACATCTGCGCACACAAATCGAATTAAAATGTAAACAAATTATTAAACAAGGGGCGGTGGAAAGATATTGAACAGTGAATAAATTATAGCGTTCATCACGGATCTCCTCTCAGGTTGAGATGGGTCGGGCCATAGTCTACCACGCTGGCCAACAGCGGATTTCCAGACTTCACACGCTTTTGAAATCATTATCGAGAACTTTCAGACATGCAGATTTTATACGACGTTTTCCTTCACCGAAAGCAGATTACTTAAAGCGTACATAACTTTCATAGGTGCATGCCTGGGATTTGAACCCTGGACCTCCCGAGTAGGAAGCCGAAGTCTTGACCACTAGTCTATCATCGCTTGGTATTAGGTGTTAATAGGTGTTTTAGAAAAAACCGGAGCTCACCACTTCTTGCATGATCTCCTCCCTACTCTTGACGGGCACGGGGGGCGGCGGCGCGGGCTTGACTTCCGGCTCTTCCGCCACCTCTGGCTTTGGCGGCTCCTGTGCCTCTTCCGGCGGCGGCGCTGCCGCTTCTGGCTTCTCTTTCTCTGTAGCCGACTCTTGTTCGCCTTCTGAATCTGAGTCCTGTAAATGTAGAAGGTTGATGAGTTTAATTATGAAGTAACACTGTTCTCTAGTCTATTGTCTAGATAGACTTTAGAAAAATGTGCCTCAATATCACCGTTGAAATTACGGTCATCATCACGTTGAAGTTACGGTCATGGGTCCCAGGTTCGATCCCCAGCCGGGGCAGACAAATGTTTGTACTCGGGTCTTGGACTTTAAATTGTGTTACTTCTTGTGTGTCCGCCAGCCGCAACTCAGTGAATCTTGGTACGAGTGTGTAAGCATTTAAAAATAAAAAAAGCAATGCTCATTGTAACTACACCTGGTGTCCTTCAAGTTTATATGGGTGTCATCATCATCCATTACAGTCTCTCAAGAGTAGCTACTCAGCATTTCACATAGAATAGAGTGGTGTCGCTGGAGGTTTGTTATAGTTCAATGATCTGGGGACTGCTGTGATAGGATAATGATGTCTATAATATAACACAAAATAAGAAATTCCTTACAAATTTACTCTTGGCCGGCAGCATTGGAACACCGCTGGCTTCTGCTTTTAATCTCGCCAGTTCTACTTCCTCTAATCTCTTTTTCTCCTTTTCAGCTTCCTCTAATGCTTTCATCTCTTGTTCACGTTCTATTGCTCTCTGCTTTTCGCGCTCCATTTTTTCTAAGCCTTTATATAGATAAAAAATAGGAAAAATCATTAAAAAAAACATTTTGAAAATAATTATAGCAACAAATCTTGTTACAGAACAACTACGAGTAAATACATTTATTTTCTTGTTCGTTAACAAGAAATACAATAAATAGCATCAAAAGTGCGAGTCCTTTTCAAAGTTTATATGAGATGTCTGATTTTAGTATTAAGTTTTGAGGGGTTGGTTATGGGTTTGTAACGAACTAAATAGCCCCCTGAAATGGGTTGGAGAAATGGGACCCTACTAAAAATTCTTCTAAATGTGGTTGGTGTAATTGGGTATCAGACAATTATACAAATATATTTGTTACCTTCTCGTATCCAAGCGGGTAGCTGTCGCCGTTTAGCTGCGTCTATGGTGGGCGTCACAATGGGCGGCGGCAATACTATCGTTTCCATTACAGGAGGCATCACAGGTATTTTCTCCCTGAGGAATGCAAAATGCGTCACATATTTATACAGTGAAGTAGCTTGGCGTTTCGTTAAAAAGAGACTTATTAACTTAACTTGGAGTACTAAAAGATTCAGAACAATGAATTCCATTTGCTAGCCAGGCTTTGATTGCTAGGTGGTAGAACCGGTATACGGTTCGCCCTGGGCAGTACCACTGCTACACCAACTTCCGCCGGAGAATAATAGCTTTTAACAATTGCTTTCCGGTCGCTATGGTGTGGACAGTTATACCAGAGGCGACCACCATAGTTCTCAAGGGTAGCAACACATCTATGATGAGCTTCGAATAGGACATTAACTAACAATTACTAATATTTATTATCAGGACTAACATACAGTTAGTCCTAACTCCCACACATAATACTAACAGGACTAAATAAAAGTCCCTCGCAGTCTTATTCGAGGTTTTTCACAGATGACCATGGGCGGCTTTAGTTAGTGGGACGGCATGCTGGTGTTCTATTCTCATTACAAAAAAAAAAAGGAAACTTCCTATTCTTACAGTGTCACATTAATACTTTCTTCTCATACCTTACCCACATTAATTTCATCATTAACTGCCCCAAGATATTTGTCAAATCAAAATATAAGAATCTCAAGATGCAAAACAATTTGGAATCTGATCCTGAATTTTTCCTTGAGATTGTATTTAGAGTATGAATACCATAATACTTTTGTTTGACCCACCTGTGTGGTCGAGGCCTGCTGGATTTTGAATCCCGGTTCCTACTCTTCGAGCGCCGCGAGCTTTCATTGCGATTCCGGACACTTTCTCGGGCGGAGGCCTCCGGGGGATCCGCTTGCGGTGCAGTCCAGTAACCGTGTTGGAATGTAGGTGCTGCCATGGATCCTGTTGTGTACCTATGATAAAAAAAATATTAACTTCCACCTGCCATTACGCTCGACACACTTTTTTGTTTTTCATTTTTGTAAAGCAGCTTACCAACTTGTAACCCCTTATTGTAAATAAAGAAGTTTTACATCAAAAATTATGCACTGATCTATTTGTTTTGTATCATAATATGTTTTAACCAAAAATGTATTTTTACACTTTTTACACTAAGGATTCTATATTCACACTGTAATTTCCACTAGTCTTGCTGTAGAATTGCAAGTTCAATAGTTACTATTTACTTATACTGGCTTCAGATGCTGATGCTGGCAGTGATAGTCGAGTGGTTAAGACTTCAGCCTCCTATTTGGGTGGCCCGGTTACAAAACACAGGTTGCGCTTGACTCTTGGAAGTTATGTGCATTTTAAGCAATTAAATATCATTTGCTTTAACGGTGCAGAACAACATAGTGAGGAAACCTATATGCCTAAGTATTCTCCATATTGTTTTCAAAGGCATGTGAAGTTCACCATTCTGCAGTTGGTCAGCATGATGAACTATTCAGTCTTTTGTTATTTAAAATCCACAGAATACCTACATTAGTCTGAGTAACAACATAAACCTATTATGAAAACATAATTGCGATAGACATGCATGAATCAGTTTAAAGTGTTCTTACCCAGGCATTGGAGGGCCATCTGAAATTGGATAGCCATCTATCATTGGTGGCATGCTCATTGATGTGTCGGGAGGCATATTTTTGGAATCTGGCGGACCGGAGCCAGACCATCCCCAACCTTTGAAAGCATTTTTATAGAATATAAAGTCAATGAGAACTAATTGTATTCACTGTTACAAAGTTAGGTACACGATAAAGGTAAAACCTATATATGGTTCAGTGGCACCATGGTGTCTATGCTATGAAGAAGTGGCAATATTTCAAATGATAAGAGTGATTGCAAAAGAATTAAATCACTGGGACTCAATTAACTCAGCAGAACTTTCTATTGCTTGCTCTGCTAGGAAGTTCTCTGGTGGCAGAACCTGCAAGTGTTGCAAGCTCACCACACTTAATTGTACCATAAAAATAGTTCTTTCATTTCCATTGGAATGAGGCAATTACTTCTTCAATTGGCATATTATTATGTATTCAGTCTATACTCCAAAGCATCTATCTTGTAATGCTTTTGTGACAATCATAGTGACTGCTTAAAACGAGTGCATGTATGTTTGCTACTTCATCAAATTATATGTGCTTGCTGGCATTTTACTGGTTATGGTATTTAGATAATAATTATGTCCACATTATAGTCACACATAACACGCATTCCAGTAAATAAAGTATTTATTAAATTCCGTCTTTCAACAAGCAAGCAGCATACAGATTTCTTTTCTAATGGAATTTTAAATGCACCCCTAAGGTAAGGGGTAATTCAGCGCGTCGTTTTTATAACCGACAACCATGGAAAATGGATTAGCTACAAGTTGCAACAGAAAACAAGCGTGTTACCCCATTGATTCCAAGCTGGGGCTCCCCAGGAGTTTGTGGTCGAGTTCCATTCTGCACCGGGTGGTATCGAAGACTCAGGGTTAACCTCCGAATTTTCGACTTCCATCGGCGCTTCGCCTTCTTCCGCTTCGACCTTGGTGGAAGAAGCTTGTGGCGCCCCCACTATTGCCGCAGCCTCTTTCATAGCAATCCATTGTTGCGCTAAAGCTGCCCAATCTACCTGACTAGAATCTACATTTTGATACGCTACTGGATTCAAGGCCCACTGCGTGGGATATGAGGGGTTTGCGGCATCCTTCCCTGTGAACATTGTAGTCGTACGTAGTATGTACTTAATATTTTTTAAAGTTCTTGCACTTCACAACAAACAGTTTTATTTGATATCATTTGCACGTTTTTACACAATATTTCATAATGTAAATACAGTAAAACAAAGATTTGTAAAATCTAATTTTCAACCATAGCAAATCTGCACATTTTTTTCCACAGACTCACTCACTACACTACAGTACAGTACAGACCACAGACTATATAGGGATACTACGTTTGTACAGACAGTCAAGTAATCTCGGTTTGACAAAGGTGTGAAAATGTAGTAGTATCGACCACAGACAACATACTGTCTATGAATTAGAAGAATACAAATATATTGGTAATGACGGATTTTTCGTAGAAAATAACAATTTGTAAATTGAAACAATAATTTTTTACCAAATATAATGTTCTTTTAGTACAATCTGCTAAGTTTTACAAGCGCACAGATAGCATATAAATTACCAAATGTAGATTTTCATTTTTTCTATTCCTCAATAGATGTCACTGTACAACTATTGGTTATAGTACCTATTGCTCACTAGATGTCGAGAGGTACTTATCTCATAAATAAGTTCCCCTATGGACTATACCTATGCTATCACGGTAGAAAAATTTACTGTGTTAGTTTTACTCCATACTCCATAACCCGCGCATAACCCTTCTTCAGGAGTCTGAAAAAAAAAGTCTAAGCTGAATATTTACTGTTTCTTTCTGGTGAAATTTATTACAGTAATTGCTATAGGTAGTATTTCTTTTGAATTGTAATATTATTATTTATCTGGTATTGTGGACCCGAAGACCTACTGATAAGGATAAGTTGGGTGAATTAAACCACAACTTGGTGTTCCTAAGGTTTAATTACCCGAAAAGTTTATTTATCCCGCTCTGTCAAAATTATACCAGTCATTTTAAGACTGAGGATCGTTCTACGATGACAATAGGTACACACGTCTATTTTATCCTTTGATCTATTTACCACAGAAAATGAGGTTAGGATAACAATGCCATATAAGTATTTGGGAAATAAGTAAATAATCCGTTATTTAATTCTTAATTTAATTTAATTTTTCACATTTTCATTCGCAATCATTCGTTAAAACTTCGAATATAATTAAACAACAATTTGCACGGTCCAATCACACAATCTTTACAGGCAATGTAATTTTTGTCCCACCTACGATGGGACGAAATTCGCTTAGTATTTTCTATCACTATATACACTTACACTAAGTTGCAAGTCTTTTTATTTTATTTACCTACACTAAATTTAACTAAGTGCTAATAACGGTTCTTCTGGATCGTGCTTTTGACTGAAATATTTCGAATTGGTCTTCTTCCATTGCTCTTTTTTGTTAGGCATCTTTGCTTTCGTTGCCTCTAGCTTGGCTTTCGACTTAGATTTCTTTGGAGGACTAACCTCATCTAGTCGTTCTAAGGTTTCGATAATATTTTTGGGCTCCGATAACACTTTTCTGGTCTCCTCGCTGATCTCATCCATGGTGGCATTTTTGTTAGCGTAAACCACAACGAAGTGTGAATATGCAGAATTGGATGGAGTATTTATATCAGCGAAGTCTCTAAAGTTAGCGAACTGATCCTGATTATAATTTGGTCTTGGATTTGCTATGTAGCCAACACCAAGCGACGGTCTGCCGTGGCCATTGTTGTAGAATGAATTGAATCCACCACTGTAATCTGAATCTTCGTCGTTTTGAGCAAAGAATGTACCTCCTTTGATAATTCCGAAGTTCCCAGAACCGAGAACACTGGAGCTTGCATCAACCAGCGGCTCGGAAGCAGGCGTATTTTGCTTTCCAAAGCCATCGATGTTTCTGTATCCACCAAAGAGTGGGTAATTTAGCAGCGATTTATATGAATTAGGTCTTTGACTGTACGCTGCTTCTTGGTTGCCAAATCCCAATCTAAAATTATTTTGTCGTGGTTCAAACAGATTGGCAAATGTCGGGAAGAAGTTCTGAGCATCTCCAAGAACCTCTATTGAATGGTCTGTTTGATCCGCTGCAGCAACGGAATCGCCTTCTATCTGCTTCGCATGATGCCCAGGAGGTGGCGCCACTGCTTCAGATATAATTTCTGACGACTCTGCGGTCAGATCTGTATCATCTGAAACAATATGAAAGGATTGGTCTATTGTGCTCACAAATTACGGTAAGTGCGTTTTTATGATGAAATAAAAGAGTCTTTGTTCGTCGTAGATTGAAGAACACTGTTTTTATTATAATCGATGTTGTAGACTTGTTGAAGCGCTCATAAATGGTTGCGCGGCGAGTTTCAGTTGTAAATAACGACTGTGGTCAAAAGTTGGATGGGTTACTGCAAATGGCAACAAATCCCATGAGCGCTTCCATGGTGTGGAGGGGCTAAGCCGACGGTCATGGTTGTTATACTTAGATAACAATCGTAGAGTCTTATCGGAGGACTTCCGGCGGCCTTAAAACTTAAGATGCAGGTTGGACACTAACTCCAGGTCTGTTTAGTTGCTAGGAGACACCCGTGCTCTGGGGTGAGACGCTAAAGCGTTCATATAATTTTGTTGTTGTGGACATAAGCTCATTATTTTTGCCTCCGATTTTAATGCGTAGACTTGCATAGCTTCACCGTTCCATTACAATTGCAAATGAAGCATAACCGTTACTGTACAGTAGGCGTAAAAGTGAGGTTTGTGGATAAGATTGGAATGGTCTTACAACATGACATGTGTTCTATGTGTTCTGTGACGTAATTTATACTTGAACTGAGACTACCTGTATCAGACCTGGTAGTTAAGTAGGCCCAGTCCTTCCTGTTGGAATAAATAATGCTTTGCGGTTATGCAGGAAAGGTTATGGGAGTCTTTTTCCGTATTTCTCCGAAGATTGGATCTCGTAGGTCGAAATTATGGAGGTGATTATGTCAGATACTGACCTGCACTCGGTTGGTTAAGGTAACTTACATAACGTCACTGTTATTATTATTTCGGTTATAGATTCAAGACTTACGGTTTGACTGATGTGAATGTTCGATTTACCTATAAGCCGTAATTCTTTTTGAAATATAATAACACCGAAACATTATGTACTTACATATTATACTCGTACATAGTTGTCAAGATGAACAATTCTATCTGTAGAAGACGTCACAGGCCGATATTAAGAAAGCTCCTTATAACCATTCATTTGATCAAAATCGATTTAAATTCATCAGTATGTCATATTTATTACGCAATGAAATGGTTCAATTCTAATTTATATAAGAAATAGAATTAATTAATTCGTACTAATTTGAATTTCTAATTAACTTTAATAGTTTAATAAAGTTTATTTTATGGCTATGGCCATAAAATACGCGACCTGTACAGAAATAAATAAATAAACGTTTACACACTCACACCCCCACACTAGGATTCCCTGTGTTGCGGGTGGCGGACACAGACACAGAAAACAATTTAACGTCCAAGAGATCAAACATTTATCTGCCGAATAAATGTCTACCCACACACCCATAAACCCACAGCTCGTCATTCAGGGTCACTAACTAACCAACGCGCCACGGAGTCGTCAAAACGGGTTAGGGAGAAACGGTTACGGTAACGGGGTGAAAAAGTTAGGAAGTATTCGCGTAGTTCTAAAAAATAATAAAATACAACAAAAATGAGAATTATACATAGTAGACTTACTAGCGCAGCTACTGGGGAATTTGCACTTACTAGTAAGTACTGAGACCACAGATTTTGAGACCTGACCTCTTAATCTAATTATTAATGCATTTTATAGAATTATTGCACACAAAGCTCAAGATTTTGCAATGAACAACACCATTAAGAAGCCTACGTCATCATCGTTAGATCGTCACGCATTTTCCGGTAGACCGATGCGGTGCGATTCACGGAGAAGACTACATTATTATATTATAAGTCTTATGATTATGACATACGGTATATGATCGTGAGTGAGTGAAAAGATGAAGTACAATCATATTTGTATACAAACAGACTAACCCAACTCAACCGCCGTCAAATCATAGGGTTTAAATGAAAAATTATTTAATTTAATTTTTCTTTCAATTAAATCTTAGAAATTTATAATTCTCCAGCAGCAAATCGGCTTCTTTGAAGTAGGAAGCCAAGACCCTTTGGGTCCCTGAGCTATAAAGTTTAGTTTGTTACTGAGTAGAGTAGGTTTATTAACGAAAAAAAAATAATAATTAAAAAAAAAAGATTCGTCTTTGAATATATTTATTTGGCAATTTATTTCCATACAACAATTCAAAATTACAGCGAACGTTACAATTATTTAGCGCAAATAAGTAGATCGAGATAGGTTGTATTGCGAGACACTTTAAATAGATCAACTGTAATGTGTTACGCGACGTATCTATTTGTAACGCAAACTAAAAGAGTGTTGCGTATTATTATAAATCGGCGAACATTACGTATTTGTCTAACCCCGTCAACCTCCGACCTACTATCAGAGTCGTTGTTAACAAAATCTGCATTTTTCTTTGGAAAATAACAAGCGCTTCTTTCGAAACTATGCCGCGGGTCAGGAGAAAGTTCAGTTGGGCTGTAAATAATGAAACTGATGCCAACGAAGTTTCAAGACGTGACTGACTTATTCCGCCTTGCACTGAGCATAATGATCCCTCATTAACCACGGGTAACAAAGGATTCGGTGCAATATTTTTATGACAAATTATTCGACGTAAATAAACTTTCATAGGGAAGTGAACACCCCATTTATCAATACATCAAAAAGCTCATTAAGAAAAATTAGCTCAGCGAATTAATTGAAACCAATCAAAATTTAAAATTTATAACCGGGAATAAACAGACGTAGATGTTTAGTCACGTAACAGTGCATCTTAAGCCTTAATGGAGTAATTGGCTGAAGTTGTTAGATATTATGTGATTTAATGCACTAACGATGTATGTAAACACATATCTGATGTATTGATAATGCTTTTACCTTTGGTATAAGTACTAGTTTGGTTCGCATTATGATCCATTATAATTTGTAAAACAGAGGAAAGGAAGAAATAAACAGGAAAGCGAAATGAGGAAGAATACCATCGATAAGTTGGAAGTCCGCGATAGACCTGTCGGAGTTGAGATTAACTATTGCCAATGGCTTCAAAGTGGACGACAACCTGACCTGGGATTAGTCGTGAAACGCAAGACGATAACATTTTGCAAATTTGAACTTTAAGGACGTCGGTAGGCTCCAGCACCGATACCTGGAAGTCGATTACTGATGAAGGCGATCTCAATAGTCTCGTCTTGCGTTACACAATTATCCCCCTGACTGCCGCATAGAAGTGCTTCTGATAACGTAGAAGTCACACTGTAGTCCTTGAAACCAATATAATTATATAAGTTGATATAATTATAAACGAATAAAAATACGCTAAGCAGTTTCGTTCACGTAATTCTAGGCTTATAAGATGTTGTACGAATCATAATAATAATATCCCAAAATGTACATTTGTAGGCTTTGGTTATGGAGCTATTATGTTAACGATGTTCCATATTATGTATATTATGGCACAATTATTTTGGTGTAGTATATAAATTAATATTTTATAAAACAGTATTGATGGCGAAACGGAAGAATAATAAAACTAGTCGTCAGATTTTGCTTATAAAGTTTTTATAAATCATTTTTGGAGGGAAAGCTAGGTTTTTACCAAACTCGTTGTTCTGTTGCCAAATATTAAAGAGCATTGAGCTACTTCATGATGACTTGTTTCAGAAGAATAATAAAATATTTTAGTTTTTAGGTTTAGATAAAGATAAGACAAAGAAGAAGATTTAGATGAAGATAAAACCATAACGGTTAAAGTCAAATCTAGGACTGGAATTTTACTACATTGCGTATAAAAGCACACTGCGGTTAACTGATTAAAAAGTAAACGTGATCAAAATAACCATATCCTATGTCGTTATTACGTGAATGTAAGTAGGAGTTATAAAGAGTTCCGAGGCATTGAGACATAGTCACATTATTACGCAGGAACTAGCTGTTTCCCTCGTCTCCGCCTACGATGACATTTTAGATAACCGCATGGCAATATGCAATTCTGGGATAATAAGCTGGGCTGTTGAAGGAATATTACGTAAAACGCAAGCATAATTTTTATTATGAATATGCTACTTGCGTTCCTTATTGCTACCGAGAACTGATCAGATTATAGATAAAGCTGTATTATCATAAAGATTTGAACAAAATATATTATTGTTTAGATATTGAAATACGTTATTATCTCATTGTAAGTATGTAAATCTCTTACTGGATCCATCTACGTCGTTCACAGAACTCTTTGTGAACACGCAATGGCTTATAATCTACATATAATAAAAATACTTTCAGAGTTATGTTGTAAAGCAGTTATTAATTAGCAAATAACAAGGAGATAAATGCAACGTTACGTGCCCAGGAGTTCAACGTATCACAGTTCAGGGGTGACACCTTGAACTCATGACCACATGAGGAAGCTCCTAGTGAAATGGATTTCATTTATTACGGATGCATATTTTGTGGCACTGATTTCGAAAGCGACGGTTTGTATACTATTATCTTATCTCACAAATAAATGAAATTGGAGCGTCTGTCTGTGATATTAAAATTTAGGTTAATAATAAAATGGAATATGCGGTTTATATGACACCTAAACATGATTAACCGTTTGTAAAATTTTAGCCTCT
>DWLO01000177.1:0-24844 GCA_018245335.1 Dalla quadristriga
GTTAGATGTACTCGTTTCCTGTTCTTATCATATAAAAAAAAGATATTTTGCACATTTTGTGTAATATTTTTTGCCATAAAATAAGAAAATAATGGCTAAGGTTGCACGTCCAAACGATAAATATTCGAAAAAAAAAAATATTTTAACCAAATTTAAACTTCACGCATTATTTACCCTATAGTAGGAAATTTTGAAGGTCACAAAATTACACCACGGGTGGGATTCGATCCTGCGACGTTCGCACCACTTACAGACGACAGCTGTCGCCCCGCCGCCACGCCCTCAGGTCGAAAACGCGGCATTACTGTCGATCTGCGACTGAGCTCATGTCCTTTGGCCACGACTTCACTGATCATGGGCCCAACGTCTTGCGCTTTCGAGTTCGGTGACAACTAGATTTAAAAACAGCGCACCACAATCGCCGTGGCGCGTCTTAGTTCTCCCAGCGATCGATATACGTCAGACATAATATGTCGAACGAGTGATAAGTCGTGGCCAAAGCCACAAACCTTTTCTCAAATGTTAATAACATCGATGTTAATATAAGAGTAAGCCCCGACATTGAATTTTTGGCTGTCATTATTAATATTATTAACCAGCTCACTTTCTCGTCCAGATCCCCACCAGATGGTTTACTGACATCCGGCTCCCCCAAGCATGATGTAGAGGACAACCCTCACATCATCGCGCCGGACCCGTTGCCATCAGACGATTGTTTAGATGTATTTTCACCGGCTTGTCAGTTCCTGCCGCCCGAGTGAGTACCTTTTTTATTCAATAAATGTTGTATGTAGGTAAACATTCAGTATTATTTCCTTGATGGTAAGTTTTTTGTGGATTAATATTTTGGTAGATCGGAAGAATATACGTGATCTAAGGAGGTTGCCAAGATTTAACACAGAAATTACAAGAAATAATTAAAAGAAATTGTACCCATGTCTTTTTATTTTATTCAGCTTTATTGAACCACAATAACATAAGTAGACGATGCAATGGCGAGTTTTATGCATAATGCATTATCTATGCCAGCTAACCATTGGGCTAACCAGACATTCTCCAGAGGCGGTATTTATTTTCAGTTGACATGTATGTAGGTACGTCACAAAGGATTTATTAGCAAAAAACCACATACAGCATTTTCATAAACATTGCATTAGTAATGTATATAGCCTAGTCTGATAATCTTAAGCTACTAAATTCAGGGGTATCTATCGCGTTAATGTGTGATATTGATTTAAATTCCCCATTCAGCATTTAGTAGGTAGCGATTGCTACAACACCAGTTTATTGACGAAAATTATTTAAAAAAAAATACGTTAGATAAAACTTGGCCACCTCCTTTATACCCCCGATAATCCATAATTAAACAACTATATGTTTGGTCCTGCGATTATGTTTAGATTGAAATAATATGAATGACTGATTGCTGCTTCAATAGTTTTAATTTACTAAATACAACGTTAACTTTCATTAAACAGCAACGGGCATAAGTAAAGGAACGGTTAAAACATGTAATATATTGTATTTGTTTTGCATTTTTGTAGCAAATTATGTACGTTGATTATCTTCTGAGCTTTCAGAATTATTTGTAGACGGACGGTATTTCACACAAATGTATCGTTCAAAAATTCCGCCGTTCAGGCTCTTTCAATAAGATATTCCGCAGTATTATTAAGCTAGTGGGATTCCAAACTCCCGATATAATTAATATCTGTATATTTGGATGAATAGGCATAACTGTTTTAGTTACTTTGTTATGTCGTTTTGTATGTTCTTTTATATTAGTTCAAGAGTCATAGCTTATACCTTATTTGTTAAAGTAAACTCTCGTATATATACCAAGATATAGCCGTATGCTGTCAGCAACAATGATGATCAGCCAAACTACAAATAAAAGACTTATTTTTAAATACGGTTTAGTAAATAATACTATTTGAAAAAATGGTTAAATGTAATATTTAATTGTAGTATAATGTTAGTAGGGCTTAATGCTAAACATATATTTTTATTATATCATTTCATGTTTAATAAATTGAGTTAAAATTTATAGACCTAATTATTATGTTCCATTTTAGGCCAGAGGAACTAAACACGATGAACCCCAGTGAAGATGAACCATCGTCTGGTTTAAATGGAAGACTGAGGCCAAGAAAATCCACTATTCCCAGCCCTAAATCAAATAAACACATTGCTAGAAAGTTTGATGGCAAACCAGCCCAAGAAAAACCTCAATGTTCAAGCACCCCGTCCAAAGCGTCACCGAGCAAACCAGATGATTTCTCTACCAAATCCGACTCACTATCCACTCCGCAACTTCTATGCCCCTATTGCGATAGAATTTTTGTTTCGAAGCAAACTTTATCCAAACACGTCCGACGTTCGCACCTATCAACCTCTAAGCTTGACACTTCTATCGTTTGTCTTTTTTGTAACCATGTCGAGCAAGACCCTAGCGACATCATTCGCCACATGGTGGATAGCCATCCTAACCAATACTTCGCTTGTCTCGACTGCCACACTCGTTTCCCTTCTACAAAGGAATTGGCAGAGCACAAGCTCAATATTTGTGAGAAACAAAAGATACCTTATCGTAGTAAATTGCGTCGAAATACGACCAAGAAAAGTCAGAAGTCTCTTGACTCCAACGATAAAGATGATTATAGAAGTGGTAATAACTTTTCTGGACATGGTTTTAACGGCATAGTTATTTCCTGTGAACTCAAGCCATCACACGACCATGATGAAGCTGATATTGAAGATAACATTACAACAAATTTAATTCTGCCACCCAGCAAAAATATAACTTCCGCTGGTGTAGTATTGGAGAAAAATGCTGTAATTGTATTAGATGACATACAATGGAGCAGAAGAATACCAGCCAATTTTTCCTTCCATAATACTGATGCTGATCAAATACTATCCCGATTGGGTGTAGTTCATAGATCGCCAAAAACGGGTGAGTCGACTAAGAAGGATTGGTTCAGAGTAATCGAGGATGCAACTCAAAAATTTGAAAAGTGCTTTGACACATGTTTCTATTCTAAAGTTGCTAGTAATGTTCGGGAAAATTTAACAAAATTTCTCGATGGATCTTTCAATTTCAACCCTGATCCAGACAGTACTATCAAGACGCGAAAGTCAAAAAATTGCGTAGTCATCAATACTGCTGAAGGTTTTCCTATTCTATTAGCTTGTGAACAATTTTCTCGCAACGTGTTCGATGGTTATATGCCACGTACCATAGCACCTAAGCACAAGTGGAAATGGGATAATTTAGAGAATGAAAAACACTGGAATCCAGACCAAATAAAAAGAGATACTCACGCTAACAACTGTATTATCACACTAGTGTCAAGCTTGGATATTTGGACTCAACTTTGTATGCGTCGTAAATTTGAGGATAAGTTTAAAATTACGCCTATTGAAAAAAAGGCTGAGAAAAAAAATGTGATTGGAATGGAATTAAAGGAAATACTCGAGAGCAGGGAAATCCCTTCTACTAATGCGCATATTGTTAAACATTTAAATCCACCACCAGTACCAATTACACATGAACGGGACTTTCCAACCTCGTTGGGTCTAATGCCTTCAGCACCGAACTTTAATGTTAAACCAGCAATTTTAAGCGGAGAGTGGGTGCGACCAAGGTGTTACGTGTGTTGCGCGTGTGGTGCGCAGTCACGAGATTCTCGAGCGCTGAACATGCATGTTTCATCACAGCATCCTAACGCTCAGGTTCAGCACTATGAAATAGTTGGCGAGTCACTTCTAAAGGCAGGCATTTTGAGGCACCTGTATGTACCTCCAAGCCAAAATATTAACAGAACTCGCCCACCAAGGGGATTTAGAGATTGCACCAAGTGCCAGAAATCTGTGACCATTGATGACCTGCACCAACACATGTTGGATTGTGCTGGAGATACACCGACAGTTAGGCGAAAATGCAGGTATCGCCCATTCGGAGTGCGAAAACGTCGCCCCCGCTTACCTGATAACAGAATAAGAAAGAAAATGCGCAACGATATCCGAACTCGACCATCCCGGCAAAAGAACCGTATGAGACCCAAACCGAAAATTAGGACCGAAGTAGGTGACGGTAAGTACTTAATTTTTTCTACTATCCCCTATATCACTATTTATCCTATTAATTATTTTCAATAGTAGTATCACATTCATGTGTGTAAGTGAATAGTCTAATCATGACCTACGCGCGGTTTAACTGGGGAGCTATTATCGCTTCTACACTTCTATATCAGAAGTTTTCACCAGAAAGTTGTGTGTTTCATCAGAAAGGTCTGATAGAAAGAAAGCTTTACTTAATCCCGAGTTGTCCAACCTATCCAGGCGTTTGGTGCACTGTGCACCTGCGACCAGTGTTGGAAACTTCCTTCGGTGTTCTTTAATGCTGCCTGTGACGAACCTCTATGACGTTGTTTTTAACATTTGCTTATAACAAACGAATGGAAATGATTGGATATATTGGCGAATTGATTAATTCTAGTTTTTATTAGGCTTCATCTTGCCGCTATTAACCAAATCCATAGTTGTCTTTGAAAGGGAACCTGTGACTATAACCGGGTATTTTAAATATTGGAAATTTTTATTTTCGTAATAAGTTCTGCCGTCTTAGGCCGCGTTTTCGGCTGCAGCGACGGCCGACGGGTGGGGAGCGACAGCGAGGCGGCCATACAAAATTGTTTTCTCTTCTTTTGTTTTTATACGATCGTCTCGCACGTCGCTGCCGACGAAAATGCGACCTTACCCTCCTATCGCCAGTTAAAAAATTATTAAAGTTAGTACAGAGGCGGGGAGAAAAAAAATTAATTGCGGATACGCGTGTAACAGGAAAATGTCCAAACCCCATTGTAATTCTTTTCTTTTTGTGGTTACAGCTGAAACCATAAGAAAAATGTTAGCGGACTTGCCTGCTAAACGTCACCGTGTATTGGTCAATCCATTGAACTCAATATTAAGGCCTCGTAGAAAACTTGATAAACAAAGAGCAATGTTAATAATGAAGCGTCGTACCTCTGAAGACCCAAAGGATGTTAAACCCAGACCAAGAAATAATTCTATGCATTTAGATGACTCAACTAATAGTGATAGATGTAAAACTATATCCAACCGAGATGATGACGATAATAAGCCTCTTAAACCTAGAGTGAAACGTGTGGCATGTAAAGTAATACGACAAAAAGAATCTTTAACTAGAAAGGTTATGTTAAATAAACCAAAAAGAAAACTTCGCTCAGTAATTGAGAAAAAGATTAATGAAAGGGATGAAAACGTGCTTGATAATTCAACATCCTGCTCTGAGAAAATAAACAGTGACGAATTATCCATAGATCATAACGAAAAGAGAATTAATCTTAACAGTGATCTACAAAATGTCCGGGAACATTCTTCTGGTCGTGGAAGTTCAAACAATGGCTGGAGAGATAATCAGCGACCGGGTTGCAGTGGACAGAATGGAAGTTCACGAAATGTTTGCGCTCCAGCTCAGAATGTACCTCTTAAACATTCGATTGCTAGATTGACTGCAAACTCAGAGACTCATGATAAATCAGTCCAATTCCACCATCTCTTTCTTGTACAACAAGAGTGCAATAACGCTAATCAACATGTACCCTCAGGGCAACGTATTCTTTTCGAAAACGAAGCAGTAGTTACTAAACTGGATAAACCACCCTTACATTTCAATCAAAACGCAACTTTAGCAGCTCTTCAAGGCCATCATTTAGAGTCTATTCAAGGGCACACTTTGGAGTCTATTCAAGGGCATACTTTAGAGTCTGTTCAAGGGCATACTTTAGAGTATATTCAAAGGCATACTTTAGAGTCTATTCAAGGGGAAACATCAGAATCTGATCAAGGGCAAACATTAGAATCTATTCAAGGCCAATCATTGGACTCTAGAGAGAAAAATAAATTAAACAAGCCAAGAAAAGGCCTCAACGATTGTATTGCAATGTTAAAGAATAAATTAGTTGACGTCGACCCAAATGCTCCTGCCCATGTATCCGTTCAGTGTGGCACTGATGACATCTTACCACACAACCCAGCTGCTGTAATTGAGCTTCCTTCGGTGTTACAGAGTCAAAAGGTTGATGTATCTATACAATCTGTACAAGCGTATCCTTGTAAAGAGCGATCAAAAAAATCTTCGTCAAAAAGTAATGAACAAACTAAACAATTGTTTAGGCCTGCAGCATTATATCAGGAACAAAATCTAAATCAAGACACACATGGAAACATTAACATTGCGAGAAAAACAACACAATGGAGACCAGTAAACTACGATGCTATTATGCCGAAGTTTGTTGATAACTCTAACAGAAAGGAAGCTTCTCGACGTAGATCTTTATCTCAAACTGAAAATATATTACTAGCCCAACAATTGTTAAGCGTACCTCCTCACCAACACGATCTACTTATGAGATTATCGTCAGAATCTTATGACGCCTATAGTTTACCACCCCAAAAAAGTATGAAGTCACGGCAACGTAGTTCTAAGCAAGTTCCTCTGCAGGATTTGGCAAAGCGTAAAATCGCTGACATAAATATCCTTACACCACCACAAAAAAGGTCATTGGAAGTTTACGAAAGAAGTATGAATATTCAAACAGAAAATTATAGAAAATCTTTGGAACCGTGTAGTAAAAAAATGAAGTCTCGTACAGATTCAACTAGAAAATCAATGGATTCTTTTGAAAAAAAGTTACCGATTCGTAAAGATGTTTCCAAAAGTACCGCTGAATCTAGTGAAAAGCATCGAAAGAAATCGCTTGAAATCCAAACACATCGAGATCATACAGCCAAAAATTCAGAAGAAGGAAAAAGCGCAAAAAATCTTCACGTTATGAAAAAACAGAGAGCCAGTAATATCCAAACTGGTGTTAATTTAACACAATATAAACAATTGGAACGTCAGCCAATATTAGATATGAATGTTAAAATGCCAATAAGCGTGTACCCTGGACACAGTTTCAATAACACTGTAGTTGCCATACCCTTTGCACACGCTAGTACCCATGTGGAATCAATCTTATCAGCACCATTAGATTTATCTGGCAAAGCATTCTCTATTGATCCCAATTACTCTTCCAGACATGATCCAATTGTGTTGGCCAACTACAATGATTATGAGACTTTAGATTTATCGAAAAAGTCAAGAACTACCGTGGATCATTTAACAAGTGAAGATGTAGTCGTAGACTTACGGGTTAAACACTATTCACAGGACCCTTGTTCGCCTGGCCTAAAAACATCTTCGCCCGAATCCCCTCAACAGGATATGAGTATGGTATCTACTTTAAATTTGGGTCATCAAAATTCCCCACAGATTCCCACAGATTTATCGTTGAAAAGAAAAAAAGAGAATGACTTATTAATTAACTTATCTCACAAAGGAAATGTAGAAACTCAAATACATGACTTGTCTAAAAATAAAAACAAAACTGTTCATAATGTCGACTATGTGCTGAATGTCCAAGATACCTTGCCTACAGATCTATCTAATAAAAAGGTTAATAATTTTACATTCTCGCAAATAATATCGGAAGCAAGTCTTGGAAATAATATTCATAGCTATAATCAAGATACCATTAATAATGTATCAGATGACCTGTCTGGAAAAGTAAACGATGAGAAATATGATAATCCGAAGATAATGACGGATATTTTAACAGAAGAGGACGTTGCAGTATCAGAGATAGTTGCAGTACCAGAGGAAGTTTCAGTAACAGTGGCATCTGATCCAAAAGATTATGAACATATGAACGATGACAATAATAGACAAGACACAGCACTTTCACTTGTTTCCGATAGTTCTATGCAAAAACCTTTATATGATCCTACCTTGCGTATACCTCAATTTAAAATAAGACTAGCAGGGAGTGATTTGAATTCTAGAGAAATTAATGTTACAGAGACTCGTTGTTCAATGGCCATTGGTGTTGAAAATTACACTTCGCCTGAAGAAATTTCAATCAATAGTACACATGCTTCATATAGCACCCCAATTACAACAACAATGAACAATCCAATGATGGCATCTTTTGAAGCTCAAGAAAGAATAACATATTCATTGACAAACGCTGCACTTAATGCTGCCGTAACTGTTGCCGAGTCTGTACCTGTATACACATTATTAAATCGGGGACTCCCAACTCCAACGCAAACGACATTTGAGGCTACCAGACCTGGGTATGCATTACCAAATGCTTGCAATTCAATGCCACATATGGATGTGGCTAAACCCACCATATTAACAAATAGCCTTTTAAGCATTCCAAGTACTACTATTATGACTACTACTCCAGTGTATACATTAGCAGGAACAACAAGGGTTACACCTTTGAATTATGTAACATTACCTAATACTGGCCATTCTATATCTTTCCCACCACCTGGTGGTACATATTTACCTGATATAGATAACCATACAACTCACCATATTTCCAGTTCTGCTAATACTATGCAAGAGTTAAGAAACCATGATGATAACTTGATGATTAGAAGTGCTATGTTTAGCTTTAAAAGAGATTTTGAATTTACAAGGAAAATGGTAATGTTGCCAAAAGAGATAGTGGCAATATTGGGAACGATTCCTATTTACCATCGTAATCAGTTGTTAGATGTTCTTCTGCAGTATTTGTCTGTTTCAAGACCTATACCAATTCTATCTACCCAAACATCGCTGTTTAAACCATCGGCTCCTTCAGCATCTAATATGTTATCAATGCCTATAAGATTATCTAGAGAATTAGCAGTTGATGCCTCTACTGATACGGTGGATATAAAACCGTTATATAAACAGAGTATAGAAGATGAATATCGCCTGCAATATAATGTTAATTTTGGTTCACTATCTCCAACTGAATCACATTCAGGAAAGTTAGGTTTATATGATCAAGTAATTGACTTAACAGATGATGAAATTATTCCTAAAATCGATACTGATAGTCTCACTGATGATACAAACTTATCGGCACAAGAAATTCCTTTAATTGCTCAGAATTCAAACGTGCCTAAAGCCAACAACGATAAAACGGCTAGCTTGAGAGCAGTGAGGATTAAAGCGCCGTCTGAACGACAAAAGTTTAAGTTAGTAATTAATCAGCCACCAAACTTGCCCAGTCTAGATAATTTCAGTGTACCGTGGAACGAAACCAATGAATATGAATTTATGACACCTTTAGATACATCAGATATTCAACTATCTGAAATAAGTAGTACTCAATCAAATAGATACAGAGTTGTTGATGGTCTATTGCCACTAACGGTAACTTCGTTAATTAATTTGCCCATACCAGCCACTCAATATAATTCAACTGTCCCTGCAATTGATTTTGTTACTGAAGAACACAGCGAAGGAAATCAGTCTCAAGTGTCAGAACCGACTCCGGTTGAAACAATTTTACCAGTTATTGGTGCCATTTATAATACTATTAATAATCCTGAGGTTGCGTCGGAAAATATAAACGAAAATAACAACGACCAAACTGACAATATCGGTGAATCTAATTTGAATGAAATGAATATGCTTAATCAGCCATTGTTAGTACCTGATAAAATAGAGAAATCCTTGGCAGCACTCAAGCACAGTCAAGTTGTTGACGATGATGATTCTTCTGAAGACGACATTTCTCTGGCCGTTATTTTAGCTGCAAAATATAAACTGCATAACCAAAATAAATTGAAATCAGTGTCGCAGTCTAATAATGACGCACACACGTATGAAACTAAAACCAAATCAAACCAGAAAAATAAAAATATACATAAACAAACTGATCAAAGTATTCCCGCGTCCGTATCGGGAGATATGGAGCAAAGTCATATTATAATTGAAGAGGAATCTCAAACAAATAATAATATTAATGAGTGTTCATCGAGTCATGCTAATGTAACAAACGTTTCTGAAACTGACATTCCGGTTAAGAAAAGACATTTCGTAAAGAAAGGCAAGAAAAGTGGCAGTACCGTCTCACATAAGACAGAAAACGTTAAGACGAGAGAGCAAAAAGAAATCCAGATAATTGAATGTGAAAGTATCTTAAACAAAGAAAATGATATTATAGTACTTGAAAGCACCATTAGCTTTAAAAATAATGATAACATTACAAAACAAACCACTGAACGAGATAACATTTCACATGAAACGATCACTGGCTTGTCTAGTAATAATATTATAATACAAGAAACAGAAGTGTCTAAAAATAATTGTGCTCAAAATATGATTATACTACAAGTTCCTGAAGAAAATGATTTTAACCACAAAAGGAAGGATGAATTATGTGAGAAAAAAAACCAAGATGAAATTAATAAAATTCAAAATACTGAAGGAGAAGCATATAAATATAATGATAAAGAATCGACGCCTATTTCTGATGATATGTGTACTACTCAACATGGTGATATCAACGAAAAAGATTGTTGTCGGCCATTCGGACCTGAAAAAATCAATTTATTGTTAAATAATGAGTCTATTTCATCAAAATTATCTGATGAAATAGAAACTACGAAGAACAACAAGAATAATTCGGTATCTATCGTGATAGAAAAGGCTAAAAACCTTGAATTGACTACCATTATTAATGAAGAAGAAAATGGGCTACCTCTGAGACGCAGTAGGCGCGGAAAATCTCTTTTTGTCGATGGAAACGAACAAGATACTTTGATTCACACTGATACTTTTTTGCAACAGAAAGCTCCACTTACGAAAAAACAGTTAATTTTCTCCAAACTTTTGTTAGATGAAGAAAATTATATAAAGATGAAATCTACTCTTAAAGAAAATATTCAAACGCTACCTGACCAAAATAGTACATTTTCTAAGATTGAGAACGATTCACCTAAGAACATTTGCCAATCTGAATATTCCTCTTTTGAAGAAAAAAAGAAATCCGTTAAACGCAAGAAGTCTCCGCTACCAAAGAAAAAGTCTAAAAAAAAGAAATCTGTAGAGAGTAATCAAAACACAGATGATGAATCTGATGACGGGATACAAGTAACTCCTAACCTAAATAATTACACTGAAGGTTATTGTGATAATAAACCAAATGTGGTACTTACCGAAGAAGGAAATCGTAATTCAACCTGTGTAAAGTATATCAGTTCTTCAAATATTGTTATTTCGCAAAGCCAATTAAACGACGACAGTATAAAAATGGACACTAACGGGCTTCAAAATCAAATATCGGGATCGGGTAGTGCGATAAAACGGAAACTTGAGCAGTCCGTCGGTAGCCTACATGATATTCATAGGTCAAATCCAAAAATATCGAAACTAGATAACGTAAAAACCCATTTGAATACTTCATCACCAGCTAAAACAGATGCGGTTAAAGATAAGACAACTCCAAATCATAATCTACCTCTTGCAGCACGAAGAAGTCGATCTAAATCTGTTGCTGTTAAATGTTCTGAATCAATGCTATACGATCCATACGACATTGATTTAGAAGACATGGCTGATATAACTGAACCATTTAGAAAACAAAGGTTATCCTTACATAAAAGTAGTAATTCTAAGTCATCCAAAGAAAGCAAGCTTAACATTTGCACGGAAAAAGAAATCGTTACTGAAGCAGTACCAGCGATCAACTTAAATGTCAGTGAGGTAACCATCGCTACAAATTCTAAAGAAAACGTAAGTGATTCTGATGAATCATCTAAGAGTGACGTACCTCTGAAGAAATATGCGGAAAGAAAAAATTCTCAGCTCATGGAAACTAGTAATTCTAATATCTGCCACGATGTCGACGTTCATTCTTATTCTAATGGTTCTGATACAAAACAAGATAGGAAAAAACATAAAAAAGGAAAACGAACTTTTGCAGCAACTGAAAGCCACAAAAAAGCAGAGAAAGATGTACAAGATGAGTCTGAGGAACAGCTTCGGTCGGAACAGTTTATGGAGAGTTTCGGCTTTTTTTCTGAGCGTAAACCTAGAAAATCTAACTTGTTGGCAACAAAAAAAATATCTGAGACATTCCATATTATTGCTAATGAATCGGATGATGTCTATCTTGAGTCAAAAGAGCGATCATCCAAGAAAACTTCTCGGAGTGAGAACAGGAAAGAGTTAAACAGTAGTAAAGATTTCATGAACGCCAATTCTGCAAAATTATCAGCAAAACTTAGTTTGAAAGAAAGACATGACATATGGTCACGTTATTGTCACGTATGCAAGAAAGAGTTTCGAAGATCAGATAACCTAATGCGGCATCAAATGACATTGCTCCATATATCCAAATTATGTGAAATTGAACTGAAAGTTAAAACTATACCAGTTCCTGACGAGCCTAACTATCTTGTGGTTTACAAACAGCACTTGGACAGGTTGAAAATATTGGAAAATAAAATGAAAAGAAAAAAACATTCAAAACACAAGTTTATATTACCCTCAACAAAACAAATTTTGGCTGACGTTCATAGAACTGTTAGAGAGCAACAATTGGCCCGAAGAAGTCTTAGTCGGGACGAGGCTTTATTCTTAGATTGTTGTGAATTATTGAAAGAATCAAACGGAGGTCAAATCAGTGCCCGAAATATAAATAGACCTTTTATATCTTGTTGCGCTAGTAGTTACGCCCTTGCTTGCGCTAGTGAAAACGAAATGAAAGTACGTGCAAGCACCTGCATAGATAAGGGTGATAATCTTTACGGGCAACCTGCTCCAAATACTTCTAATTTACCCAAAAAACCTCTTATACATACATCCGCTCGTTTGTCGGGGATGGCAGATTTTGTGCCAATATCAAGATCCAAACAGGCCAGTAACGCAGATCGTTATGCGCAACCGTCCACCAGTAAGGCAGAACCAACCTACACTTTTGATAGGTTTGCTCAAGGCTCTAATACGGAAACTAGCGATGGAAATGCTGGCGAAAATAATGACTCTAAGAGTGATGGCGATGTAGACTCTATAACGGCACAAAATATATTAGACAGTGAAGAAGTACGAAATTTGGAAAATGACTTAATTTCTGGTCTTAAAGAAGCATGCAAATTTCAGCCATTATTAAGTGACGATATGAGAAATTCTAAAAATTCACATGATACTTTGACAACTAATGCTTCAACTAAATCATACACTGCGCAAGATATAGATAAACCCTTAGAAAAACATGTTACTCCTAAGGCAAAAATAACCTCAGATGTCAAGGAAATGAAGAATTTGGATATAATTGAGAGTATTGACATCTTTGAAGATAAATTTGACAAAATCAAGCGAAAATGCAGATCTCAGGCAGCGGCAGCGAAGCAAATACAAACTGTAGCGGAACCGATCATCAGGTAATAATTTGAAATTTTCTACACTGTCTTTTAAAAAGTATACTGTATTTTGTATATACAAATAGATAAAGATTAATGATTTGTAATGCTACCACGACAACAAGTACTTACTGGATAAATTAAAAACGAATACGTATTTGGGCAGGTCTGATATTGGTCAAATCAGTAGTTATTCGTAATATCAGTAGTATTTCATAAAATCCTTTTTGTTTGTCTAAGTTGTTGCTGTGTCAAATCAAGTCGGAAGGCCATCTATACGTTTCGTGTTTTACATTGATCGATGACCACAATATAATTTCTTAATGAATTAATAACATTTAGGTACTAAAAAGTGGTGAGTAAGCGATAGTGTCAGTATACACAGTAACTGTTATTTAAGTTTAAAAGCGTGTAATAATGTTTAAAAATAAACATACTATAGATCAATGCGAAAAACGAAACGTATCTAAAGATGGACTGCCCACTTGACACTTACAACAACTTTTGTGTGTTGCAAGGACACTAAACCTCTTATTCGAATACTTTTAAAGGCTATTTGTATTTTCTTATTGAAATAAATAATATGGTGTATTTTATTGGGGAACTATAGTAATCATTTTAATGCATTATAGATTACTTATCAAATACATATGTTAAAGAATAGGGCAAGAAAGAGATCGGGGAACAGACTAAATAAAATAATTGTGAGATTCAATTGAACTTCCTTCAATTATCACTTCTTGAAATCTGAAATGAATGGATACGGTAACAAGCAATATGAATTATCTATTTTAATATGAATTTTTTTATTTTTGTGCAGTCTAGGGCAAATTTTGCGCATTTCCTTTATGACCGTGCTTATATAAAAAGCAATTGAAGTCCTGGGACTTAAATTGACGTTAGCAAGAATAAAATACGATTAAAATTTTCTTAACCTTTAATTCATAATAGCAGTTCACTGTACTCAGATTACTTGAGCAATAGCGTTTTTGACAAATTCTATAATTTGACAAAATGATCTTCATTTACCGATTTGACCAAGGTCTCACTTTACCGAAATTGTCAAATTCTTAGACATTTTGCGCTAATTTATAACATTATTTCAAAATTAATCAAAAGAGTATTCTAATTCTAATGTTATTGCTAAAATATTAAATTGAGACTTAAGAGCGTTTATCAGTTTCGATGGGACAAGTGATCCAGGTAGGTAAGTCCAACTTCGAGAAAGAGGTCACTCCAGCATCCAACTCGTCTGGCCAGCGAAACTACGATATATCTTGACATCCAAATTGCCTCAGTTACTAAAGTCGAAAGTATTCTAGCAATATGTGTTGCCAGTGAGGAGTTATGGATCCGGGACGTGGTCCTTTACTGTCGACCTCATGCATCATAGCAGCGCAGCGCTCTATGGAGAGAGCAATGCTCCGTATTTTGCTACGCGACCGAATTCGCAATTATGAAATCCTTAGAAATCGTTTTTAGACATGACCTGTGATACACTTTGTTTACACAATTCCCTTGAGGTCCGTGAAAACTATTTTGCCACCAAAACCATGTTTACAAAATAACCTATATATTATTATGAAGAGATGTATAAAGTGTGATGGAAAGAAGACTCTGTTGTTATTTTGATAAGTTTTGTTGACACCGCCGACTTTTAGTTTAATTGAGATTAGACTAAGCCAATTATATAATGAATATATAAATATATATATTAGTAGGTTACATGAATCTTTTATATATTCTGGATATACAGATTAATATAATATATTTTATATATACTTATTACTTACTTTACTAATAATAATCTTTTGTTACAGTCATAAAGGTCGCAAAAAAACTGACAAGAAGAGGAAAGGCAAGAAGAACTCTAAAAAATATAATCAGAACACCGTGCTTACTAAAGGTGCATTAAAAGGTTATGATAGTATCAAAGTTTCCATTTCCAGGTCGGATATTAATATGTCTGCTATTGTTCCTGCCATTACTAGTACTTCCAAAAAAAAGAAAAAGAGCAGCTCGAAAAAAAAGAGAGACAGAAAAAATTCAGTATTAACTCATAATAAATGTTCTGACTCTAACGGCAACAAAGAATCGTCACAAAAAAATGTCGACGTTTATGAATTTAAGGATAATGAGGAACCCGAAATTTTCGAGCTTAGGCCTTCTACAGTAATGGAGAGATTTAGAAATCTCAATAACAAAGATTTTCAAAGTAGTTCTAAAGTGGAACCTACGCGCGAGGCAGTTGAATCAAGCGACAGTGCTTCTGACGGAGATGACTTCGTTTACATGTCTGACGACTATGTGTGTAGCGACGATGAAACAGAAAACAGTTTAATGTCATGTGAATTGGGCAATGTAAAAGGAAGCAATGACATAAAAAAGTCGTTTTCACCACTAAAAAGAAAAGATGTCATAGAGAAGAATGTTGTTATGGGTAAAATATTCAAGCACAATGCTGTTCGTGCTGAAAAAAAGAATGTTAAGCCAAAGGAGCCCGTTAAACCACCGACCGCTGACCTTGATCAGCTGTTTGATAGTTTATTGGAAGATGAACCTAATTCTTCCATGCTCGCCGATGATGCTGAATCTCCCAAAATTGACAACTATGCTGTACAAAAAAAGCGAGTCTTTTCACCCATCGAATTATCCAAGTATGATTTGGAAACGACAAATTATAAAGAATACTCATCTAAAAAAATTCGAACACCATCGCCTGCATTAAGTTCTGACAGTGCCGTTTCCAGGAGAATTAGTTCTTTATCATCACGACACTCATCTCCTAGAAGATGTTCGCCAAACAGATATGACACTGCTTCCCCAGTTGATTACGGCCCTTCCATTTCAAGAAGATATGATGAGGCTAAAAAGTACCATAAGTTTTCGAAACATTATGACCATTCACTGCAGAAAAAGTACAATACTGCATCAGAAAAAAAAAATGAAACATCGACATCAAGGAACATTTCAACAAATTACGATTTTGTTCTGTCACCAAAAAGCAATGAATCAACATATAAAACATATCCGAAAGTTAAGTCTACTAATAATAAATCATCTTCAAAGAAAAAAGAAAAAACGTCGAGCTCCGGACACAGCTTTGCCTTAAATCTTAACTATGACGATCAGGACGCATTATCAGACGACGCAGGGGTGGCTCGGCAACGTGCACGGCGGAAATGTACGGTAGGTAAACAGAACGTTTTAGCCGAAACCTGGAGTTCGGAATCGGAACCGGACGGTATACCACCGAGACCGAATAGCGCCGAGTCCGTGGTACTGAGTGTGGCTCGCAAACGTAAGGGGAAGAAAAAAGATGGCCAGGTATGCGGGGGTCGGAAAGGTAATAAACAAGTTTCAGTTAAGCAGGATATCGAAAGCAGGGTAACTAGTAGTAATCGTAACATCGGGGCGAGTTGCAGTGGCGGAGCCGTGATGAGCCGGTCAGGTGGCGGCGTCGGCGGAGGGGGCGTCGCGTACAGCCACCTGTCGCTCCCGGGTCCCTCGGGCATGTGCCCGCGCCTGCGCCCCAACGCGTCCTTCTGGGCCGACGGGGACGACGAGCCAGAGCACGTTCAACAGCACGGCTGGATAGTTGGAGACAGCCACAAGAAGTTGGTGACGATGTTAGCACACGCAAAGGGTCGCAAGCGCAATAATGATGACAAGCGACATCTGTTGGAGTAATGCTAGCTTTTTAGAATATTATATTATTAATCTTGTAAATATATTGTACATAATATTCTAGTTCTTTGTAAATGTCGTCTCGGTGACAATTTGACCAGATAACCATAAAAGCTACGATTTAATTGATTTTGAGTTCTGTAAATACTGTATATATCTTTTATAGTATATTTTAGTTAAAATTTCAATTAGGCTACGTACTGTGAGGACTGGTATTATAAAACGTTCAGCGGTCTTGCAGTATATTAGCTGATTATTTTATTGGAACTTTTAAGGAGTCCTCTTGATATAATATATTGTTCTAATAATTTCAACACGAAAAGACCTTGATAGGGGATGGAGCATTTCTTGTGGAGAGGGCGAGAAGCGATAGATCCCATTATTGTAAAATGCTATTTTACGGGTAGGACGTTGTTGTTGAATGTTTAACGCATTAGGTAGACTTACATACATATACCACCTATTCTAGTTGCTCGCAATTGTTAATTAACATTAATTTTCATGGTCGTGTTCAGTATGTCGAGCCGATCATAAAATATTTTGACGAAGCAGGACAAAATTGGGCGAAAGTAACAAACCGCCCAGAAATCAGTCGAAATCAAAGTGAGACTGTTTCTCAAAATTTAACAAAAAATTTATGTTTTTTTTTTCTTCATGAATGTTAATTTTAAAGGTTTCGTTTAGATCCATAACACTTCAAAGTGGACGTACAAAGTATAAAATAAAATTGTGAAATGTATCTTCCCGAAAGGCACTATCGCCATCGGAGCTAATTGTAAATCTTGCTTCCTAGATTTATGTCATTATAATTAAATGAAGTATATTATACAATATTAAAACCCTAATTGCGATTCGTGTTGTAGGAATTAAGAAAAGGTGTAAGAGAAATAGACGCTTCGCCTCCCAACCTTTCAAAATTAATAAATTACGTTCAATGAATTTTATTGCCATTGTTGAAAAATCTATGAATAGCACATTATTTAATTTTATTCTTAATATATTTTCTATTTAATCAATTTTCTTATACTAAACCAACATATATTTAAATACATAAATTCGAGCGAAGTAGCATGATTTTGTTTTATTCAATTCTATTTATATTATAAAATAAGTATTTTAATTCTAAATCATATTACTATTGAAAAATGTATGTTTATTATAACTTTTAGCTTTGAGAATGCTGTATCTTATCAACATCTTCAACATTCTATTCTTGCACATTTTTAACCAACCCTGTGTATGTGTATACAAATTAGAGCCATTAGCATGCTATGCAGAACATTAAAATTAGTACTATGATTAGCGAATGATGTACCCAATCTTGTGTTAAAATAATGTATACTTACACTTATATTCAGAAAGTTAAACCTACTTAAACTCATCTTGTAGTTGCATGACATTTTAATGTATTAATTATTACATATTATCTATGCATATTATAAAAGTAAAGGCCTACAAATTAGTATTGGGCCCTGTCATGGTGGTGCTAAAAGCAGCTTCTACATGGCAATAACAAAATATACTAATGACAATTTAAAGTGAAGATGACTCTTGCTATTACCCCCTCAAGTAAAGACTTTTATGGATTTATTCTCGTCTAAAAGTAGAGGGTATGATACGATATGATTGCCGAAGACAATTCATAGAATTCCAACAATATGGCCAAGGTCCCAATATAAGTTGTCAGCCTTTACATGATGTAATTTAAATCTGAAGTATGTAATCGCACTTATGTAAAAAGCAATTAAAATAGTTATTGTGTTATTATGCAAATGCCCCTACCCTTTACACAACGGAATCTTTAGTTTAATAAAAATTGAGAGGACAATTTCAATATATTTCGAATACACGAAATTTTATTCATTGTGTTCCTTGCATAATATTAGATGATCTTTTTGTATAGATTTTATGAAAATGCATTTTATTTTATACCTACATGACGCCGAAATATTAATTATAAAATGAAATCGATCGGTTACAAAGTTTGTTTTGTAGTGGTCGCGCGCGATCGAACGGGGCTGGTAACGCGGTGTCGTCGCCCACTTGACGTCTCAAGTTTGAGTTAGTAATTCATTTGTTAACTATTTTTATACATAAGATATTTTGAGTAGTCATTTTTACAGAGAAATCTCAAGCTTTAGTTTGTTTTATCTAGTCCAGTAAAAGAAAAACATAAACCCATTATCAGCCTCGGAATTTGTAATCTTTTTTCCAATTATGTTATTAAAGAAGACTTAAAAGGTTTACACGAACTGTTTAATATCTTGTGTGTATCAATTAATTGTATAATGAATGTGGAAGTTAAATAAAGATAAATCGAATAAAGCTCAATGTTTAAATCTTTTTATTCATTAATTCCTTTAGTTTTATGATGAAATACTTAACATTATTACCTATTTTTTTACTTGACAGTTGATTGTGTTCGCGAACAAAGTATCACATACAAACATTCACACATACTTTCCTCCGACTAGGACCCTGTTCGATTTCACACTTATTTGAGAATGTCAAAAGGGAGTTCGTAGAATTGATGCAAATTTTAAAGCCTCTTCTCCTATTGTACTGCGCGGTACGTACATGTTTCCGTAGGGGAACAGTACAGCAATAGTCATCGCATCGCCGCCGGTAGCTATATTGCACACCTGTATACCTATCTGGCAAGTACATATTCATATGGTGGGGATTTAGATCGCCCCCCACCACTAACGGTTGCCCTCGTAGCGCAGGACTTTGAGACCTACCTTTACCAGAGCCAATAATACACACACATGCATTTAGTTTCTAATTAAATTTTATTTTAACAAAAAATACTTTATAAGTATATTAAAATATTTTATTAGGTACAATATATTAAAATTACTTCTATTCTCTCGAGCTACAGATTTACAATAGTAGGTAAGTTCCTATAACGAATTGAAAACGTTAGTACCTATTTAAATCAAGTTAATCCTACTTCTGTTTCGGTTCGAGTCTCGAAGACAAAAGTCCATCATCGTTTTTATTTCGTAAGCTATATCTAACTATAATGGCGATTCCGATGACAACGATAAGGCAACTTAAGGCAATTGCGACCGGCAGAAGAATGCCAATTAAATTTAGTGTATTGAGCAGCTTGCTTTTCAGTTCATTCTTGAACTCGTCTGGGAGAGATAAGCCCTGGAAACAAAATGAAAAATCAAAGGTAAGCAATGGGAATCGGCAATGGTTCAGCATAGTGGGAACGCTCAACGCTCCCAACCTTCTCAGTAGTGGAGAGACTCGTTTTCTTTAGCAAGCCATTAATGATATGTTTTGTAGTGATCTTTATATAGGTAGTGAATCTTAATTCAACAGAATCCCTTCACGAACCCACATTGTCCTCCCTTCTGAACACCATCTCATAGGTAGATTTTCTGTTAGCGGAAGTTTTGATCTCCATACGAAAATGAGCACGTTTAATTTTTAACTTATAATAACACTTAATAAGGCAATAAACGTTACGTAGGGCGGTGCAAAAATCGGTTTAATCAATTCATTCATATTTTGGTTACACGTGCCGCTCGAGCGGGCTTTGATAACGCCGTCCGCTATTTCATTGATCACCTGATTCGTGCCATTCGTTACGCGCCGTAGTACGCTACTATGTACGCTATAGTAGATTCGGGGACGGCTTTCCGCCCAAAGGCTTTAATTTAGAGTTGTTTTGGGTAATGTTAAAACTTCGTATTGGTTCGTATTACCGTAGTGGTAGGTATTCAGATTGACGGTCGACGTGGGTTCGTGAAAGGATTATGTTGAGCTAAGATTCACCCGGTTTATTACCTATGTATAGATTACAACGATGACTCAAAAATTTGCACGTACTTATCAAAAGAAAAATAATGAACGATCAGTTAGGTATTTACCTACTTGCTCGACTGACAGGCCTTATTTTCTGAAAACTTTACTATAGTGCCTACCTTGAACTGATAGCAATGTTTCCTACACAATTATGCCTTTCCATGTCTGTTGCAAGGTACTTTTATGTTAGTGGGTAGGTACCTATTGTTAATAAAATTTCAATAAGGACTAAGGCAATAAGTACACTCCATTCAAACTGGAACACAAAGCACGTAAGTACAACCATTCATAGGTGCAATAAAGCTTAACATATTTCTTAGCTTTCTTTTTATAAGTACTTATAACAAATTTAATAAAATTAGTCAAAGGCGAGAGTACGGCGTAACATCAAATGTCATGATCAACACACAAATAATTAACGAAAATAGGTATAACATTGCCGGCCATAGTCTTAAAGGACGTTTTTCCCCTCTCTTCTGAATATAAATTGTGCAGCATAAGGGTCACAGAACACTAATTATTAGCATCACTTATTATTTTCCTCGCCATCAGTGCTAGCTCAAAAGGGTCCCGTTCACGTTAGGGGTCACGTTTTATATTACATCCATGTTAAGTTCTATTAATAGTAAAAGTAAATCCTTACTTCCTCAATCCAAAACACAGGCATCAAAGTGGTGCGTAGGTTCTGCGTAGCGCTTATAGACGTCACAGGGCGCGAGAATACATTGAATTGGGCCCGTTTTGCAGCTCTGATAACTGTCCCTGTAAGCTAAGAAATACATATAGGTAAATATAGAAATTCTTTAATTAAATTTTATTATATACTTACCTAGGTATTTCATGTTGTTATATAAAATACTTTACCATTATTATAAACTGTATGACAGATTTGTGTGAACTATTCTAATGTCTGCCTACTTACCCTCGTTACATTGACGAAGATGAAATAGATGTGAAGGTTAGTTCGTTTTGTGCATTTTTATTTTATTTTGCGAGTACCAAACGGCCATGTAGTCCAACCAACCACTGTCGGCCATGGACATCTGTGACAAACCTCGAATAGGACGAATATTATAATTATAGCCGCGCACGCTGCGCTTGTGAAATTTACTAACAAATAGGTACTTACCAACTAACACATATTACTAGTATACTAAAGTAAAAAACATTTATTCGTAATAATATATCAACAATTACTAAAATTGGTTGGCACGGGGCGCACGTCAGAACATTACGAAATGGATCCTGCTCAGCATTGTGCTGGTATTCTGAGGACAACCAGCGCTGGTCTTCCGCAGTATCCACTTGGTGAAATCACGGCAGCCCCTGTTCTCCAAAAATACACTTAAAAGCAGGCCGTACCCCAATTGACAGAGACGGCCATCAGTACTCTGTCCCAAGTGTAATGTAGTCTGTGTCACTTGACCTCTGGGTATATTTATTCTGTGCACTTGACTTGACGTGATTTGACAGTTCAGTCAATTGAAGCACCGCGAACGAACGAACAAACGAACGAGGGTCCTCCAACGCAACTGCACTGTTGACAGACGAAGAACGTGGGGCCTACGGGTCTCTAGGTATCCCTTATTACCCGGGCAGATACTCGGGGGATCAATCAAAGTCTTCCGGTGTAATGTGTTTGTGCCTGTTGTAAAACAAGGGGGGTGAGGATGCATGCGTGTCGGTGCGGACCTTACTTAGTTGCGCAGTTAATTATCCCCGCGGTGGTCAGGGGACTCGACGGACTCTACGAGCTCCCGCGGGAGCGGTCCGCCCTCCGATGGTCGAGCGTGGAAGGGTGCAAAGCCCCTTAGGTGTGCGTGTGGGCTGTTGTCTGTGCGGTAGTACATACCCCGTGCCAACTGGCCCACAACGTCTAATGGACTGCATCCTGAGATCGCGCGCCACCACGTCGTTCCGGACGTAGCGACTGGCCCCCACGATAACGCGTAGAGCCAGGTTCTGCTGCTCGGATGCTTGAAGCATCGCGACTACTTTACTGACTGATTATGACTTATCCTTAAGACATAGAATTACTAGCATTACTAGCAAGTCAAACTAACTTACAAATAGTTCCTCGCACAGTCCTTTTCTAGTTTTGTCACTGATGTCATGGGCGGCAGTGGTTGGTGGGACTGTATGCTCGTTTACTATTTACATTAAGCAAGTTACGTTAAGTTTTGATTTACACTTACTGGTTCCATATCAAGGAATATCCGATGATCTTCCTCAACTGGGTTCATGCCGAGAAGACCGTTCCTGTATGTGAAGTCTGCGTAAAGGAAGTGAGGGTACGAGAGCACCATGAAGGCACCTGCAACAAAGTACAGTAGGTACTTAAATCATAACCGTGAATCCCCTGACATCCCAATGCTAACATTTTTTTTATGTCAATAAGATAGCAAGCGAGCATGCTGCGCCACCTATCCGCTGCCGCCCATGACATGACATCTGTGATAAACCTCGAATAGGACCGTAAAATAAATTGCTGATGTTAGTCCAGTTAGTATGAGATGCAGGCATAAAATTAGAAATATTTAAAGGACTAGTAATTTTTAAGTCTATCTTAGTCCAACTAAGGCCTAAGCCATTCTAATCTATCATTGCTGCCTAGGTCATCATCACTGGTCACTACTGAGCACGGGTCTCCCCTCAGGATGATAAGGGTTAGGCCATAGTCCACCACACTGGCCAAGTACTGATTGTCAGACTTCACACACCTTTGAGAACATTATGGAGAACTCTCAGGCACGGTTTCCTTACGATGTTTTCTTAAAGCGCAGAAAAGTCTTAGGTAGGTGGTGCCTGGGATTTGAACTCCGGACCACCCGAGTAGGAAGCCGAAGTCTTAACCACTAGGCTATCAACGCTTCCTAGGTACTTAGTTGTAAATTATTGGTCATGGTGAACAGAGAAATAAATTTATTTGTTTGTTTACCCGATTGACAAACCGGTCGCTACAGGTGACGCTATCTTCCTATTCAAACATAAAATTGACTTAGGTACTAATAATGTTAATGCCATCTAGGATCTGCTGATGTTGAACATACACAATACACATCATATTCATACATTATTAAACACACGTTCTAATAACATGATCGTAAGTATAGAACTGAACTAGCTAATGCTAAGAAGTTTCCGAGCCACGCAATTACATGATGACAACATGATTTTTTAGGCTTTTTTATGATGCAGCATTGCTATTATTTCAAAACAGAATTATCATAACCGTTCAAAATGTTACTGACCACTAAACTTGTCTTACTTACAGCGTAGAGTCGAGATAGGTACTTATTTATTTTAATTATTTATATTAGTTAAGAGTAGTCTAGTTTTAAACTCTTATATGATTTTTTTTAAATATTATTACTACACATGAATGTTATAAGCAAACGATTATTAAGTAACTTTCAAAAGTATTGACAAATATCTGTTGTCAGTAGACAAATCACATATAAGTACCTACTTACGAGTATACAGTATTGACCTATTTATTTATATTTGGCAAACAAACTAAACATACGAACCTACTTAAACTTAAGAACCTAATTGAAAACACCTGGTCCCTTCGTAAGTATTTATTCATAGTGCAGCCTGTATTTATTCATGCTGGGAACGAAATCATTGTTGGTTCAATGTTATAGAATAGATTCCAAAAATACCTACTTTCCACAATGCTTAGGTACAGTCCAGCACGGACATCACTGCGGTGCGGCGTGAGGACAATGTTGAATAGGATTCCGTGTCGCACATTTGGCACCCGAAATTGTTTCCCGTTGGTGCTTGCTGCTGCGTTGTTTCTTGCGTTTACGGTCTTTTATTAGAATCAAGCTAGGATTTTCACTTACACAATCAGCGGACAATCGAGCATTTCTGTGATCGAGCCAGCATCATCGTTGGGTGGCGGCGAGGCGTGATTCGCGCCACGACCAACCGAGTTATCTATGTATGTCAAGGTCGGAAAAAGAGTCTGCTTATGCCGTGCGACGTTGACAATTTTTTAACCTTCGACTCATAATGCCTCATTTACACAAGAAGTGTTTACGGACGCGAGCAG